>NADL03000140.1:0-217475 GCA_002205965.3 Kappaphycus alvarezii
CGTAAAGATTTACCACCACCGCTATTACTGTGTCGGAATGCCGTTTTGAGTTGATTGTGATTGTCTGGAGTACTTTGGGAAGAAGAAGTTTAATGCATTCAGTATCTACTGGGGACTGCGCAACTGTCCTAAACTATACGGGTAGGACCTAACCGGATGTACCTCGTAGTCCATGCGCATCGGGGCTCGTGACAGGATAGCTTGAGCAATGGATGACCAGAGGGTGCAACTCAGTCGCTGGTAGATACGGCGGCGGATAACACCAGGTGTCGAGTGAAACTTGGACGCGATCCACGGGATTAACTCTTCAATGAACGCAATGGTACCAGGGGAAGGGGCGCCCAGGGAATAGAGTCGAATACATCTTCCAAGAATATAACACCCAAACCTTTCCACCTTCAGGAAATGACCCCACTTTCCAAATATTTTCGAAATATTGAACTACCCAAACTTCCCCCCACTTCATGTTCACCAGATCAGTGAGAAGGAAACATGGAATGCAATTCTTTATCCTATGCGCCGCAAAGCGAAGTCCCACGCAAGGAGACAGTAAGAAAATGGAGACATATGGAGAGGTTAGGGAAGATCTCGCTCAAAGGCGCCCGCAGCGGCATCAATTTCCAAAAGTTTCATGCCAGAAGGCCGGTCCCCAGCCCGTCTTCTAAGGAGATCTGCGCGCGCTGCTGATCTCTTGGTCTGTACGCTGACATCCATTACGCTTAATCCCTTAAGTAATAGCTGGCGTCACATTTCTTACATCCAGCGGCATGCGATCACATCTTACAAACATTCAAATCACCCGAAACTCACCACTTTAGGAAATGACCCTATTTCCAAAGTACTAAACTCCTTAAACTTTTCCGCTCTATCTGCATGGCCCTGGAAGCGTCTGCACAGAAGCGGTGTAAGTGGAAAGCCAATTAAGTATCGCCCAAATCTCGAAGGGATTGGAAGATACGGTCACCGCGGTTTGACGGTTGCATTTTTCTTCCTCGCTCCCATACAGCGGCCACCATTAGTTTCATCCACCTCGAAGAAGTCCACTCGGGTTCCAACTCAACCCTTCCAGGACCCAAGTTTACGGCTTTTCCCCTTCCCACCTCCTTTTGTCGCTTCCTTGCCCCTTTTCTACCACCCCTTTTTCACCGTGCTGGGATCTCCGATAGCCTCGGAATCGTTTGTTTCTCAGTTCTTCGCAGGCCGTCAAACCGCCGTTAACCGTATCTTCCAATCCCTTCCAGATTTGAACGATGCTAAATTGGCTTTCCACTAACACCGCTTCTGTGCGGACGCTTCTAAGGTCATTGTCAAAGTTCTCCGAGGCAAGTGTAACTTCCTCAGAACCACGGTCGGCCTTATCTCAAGTCTGATGTTGGATTCGACTTCCACTCAACACGTCCGACCCGATGGCGGGTTGGTGTGCTTGTAGCTTCCGGAAGTAAAGCAGTGAATGGGACCGGCCCTAGCGAGGGCTGTTCCTTCTTCTCGGGGTACGGATGCATTGACTGCAATTTTGGGGCCTGTTATTTTGTTGATTTTCTTTTCTTACTTCTTATTCTTTACTCAATCACTAGTTTGTCCTCATTCTTATACTGTGGGCCTCCCTTCCATTGTCGACTGTATTGGAGCCACTTAGAGTGGTAAATGTTGCAATGTCTAATTGATGACATATGTCTAATTAAAGGAGTACTGAATTAGAACCAACTCCGAATTGCAGGGGCACTCAATCAGTATAGGAAGCTGATTATCGAAAGTTTATTTGGTCGTGACATGTGCCCTCTCTATTTCGAAGTTCGGCACTTCGAACTTCTCTGTTTGAGATACGACAGTATCTCAAATACGTGTATCATCGACCCATCCGGCAGGGGTGATTTGGAGCTTGTTACTTGTCATCAATTTCCATGAAGCATGATTGTCAGAGAGCGCTTCCTTTGTGAGTCCATCAGCAGGATTCTCGTAACTAGGTATCAATGCTAAATAGCGGAGTTCCCCTTTCGAATGACTATCTCGCAGTACTTGGATATCAATTTGAAGCCGCCTCTCAAGTGTTGGGCTAGTATTTGCGACAACGTTGAACAGGGTACATGAGTCGACATGACCGTCTATTTCGACTTGCTTGTAGAGGACTTCACCCAATATATCACAGGCTAGGAAGGCGTTTTCAAAACCGTATACGAGGGTGATAACCGAAGGTACATGAAATAGCCATGACATTTGAATTAATGGTTTTATACTGAGGTATCTCAAAGGCACAATAAATAACAGCTTGGTAATTAATCCTGCCGATTTCCAACCCACTACATATGCCGATTCAGATTGGGCTGGTAGTGCAGATCGCAAATCTACGACTGGAAATGTTGTTCAGATCGGTGGTGCTACGGTGTATTGGAAGTGCTCTAAGCAACATTGTACAGCACTGTCTCCTACGGAAGCTGAGTAATGAGCTTGTCTGATGTTGGTAGGGAGCTCACATGGCTCAGGTCTTTACTGTTGGAAATGGGAGCAGAACAGAATGGTGCAACATCTATTTGTCAAGACAATCACGTTGCTATTGGTTGGGCACGTGAAGTCGGTCAATTTCGAAAGAACAAACATATTTACATAAGACTGCACCACATTCGTGACCTTATCAGTAGAGAAATCGTCTCGATCAAAACAATTGACACAGGGCTGATGATTTCAGATATGCTCACGAAGCCTCTGCATTTACAGAATCTTAAGCTATACATTCATCGTCTTGGTGTTTATGAATTGTACGATTATGATGGTATTGATCTTCAATACCGACAAGATCTGTGATGAAGGTCATTCATCACGCCATGGAGAAGGGCTGATGACCGAAGGTACATGTAATGGCCATGAAATTTGAATGAATGGTTTTATAAAGTGGAATGTTTTTTGTGTCCATCGGAATGGACTTTGTCGTTTGTTTGTATTGATTTTTTTTGATGTGTAATAGCTGCAATCTCGTTAAAACTGTGAAAAAGGCAAGAAGACATGTTGAAGTCATCTTTGTAAGAAGCCTGATACAGATGGAGAGTATAGAGGCTAGCTAGCATAAACCCAGTGTTGCTCTCGAAAGTGTGTTTGTCTCAGTGTAAATTCTACTTTGTATCTCAGTTGTGTCATCTCCGTCTCTTCCCTTATTTCATCAAGAACACACCCCAGAGTGTTCTATCAGAGGTCGAATATTCCGGGCTCCATCACGTATCGTGCGATACGCTTACACCTGGAGATACCGTTATGGATGACATTAGCGTTCCCTTCAATATCAAACAAAGCGAGCACAAAACCCAGCTGAGACTTCAAGTTGTTTGCATTAGCAAAAGATGAATCAGTAGAGAGAGCCAGCTGTAAGACATTGAGGTCTAGCGGAACAAAACGGAGTCCAATATTAGAGATGGTAAGGCAAAGCTTGACAGTTTTCAGTAGTGATTTGAAATAAGACGTGTTTGGAGCGCTGGAGGCCTCAGCAATATGCTGAAAGGGGGCGCAAATTGGACAGAGGACTTTTCGTCTATTTTGAATGTGCCCCGGTCTAATAATCCTTGTATCTCAGTCTTGCGGGCATTAGTAAAATTGATGTCGGCAGATGGTGTAGTACTGTAGGCGGAACTGCGTAAGAATTGGGCGGAGAATAAATCACTAACTGGGTAGAGTGAAGAGTACATTCTGCTGATATGCAGAACTGGGAAGGTGGTCGGTTTGGCTAGTATTGAACTTTTTGCTATGGTTAGATCCGACACGGGAGACGGAACAGTCGGAACAAGTAGTGGTGCTATGGTTGGTCCTTTCAAGGTCTGTAGGCATGAATTTATGACCAATTAGGTGTAGTTGTGACCCTTGATGACTTTTGAGGACGTCAAAATGGAAGATTTTCCTGCCGGATGGCATCTGAACGATAATTGTCTCTCCGTCAAACTGGATAATAGGGTATGGTCGGGTCCATTTCTTTTGATTATCTCGATATAAATATACTTGAGATCCACCTGGGAGATGGGGAGAATCCCACTGTGCTCTTCCCCTTTGGGCCTTGATGTTTGAGGACAAACGATACTCGTCGCTTACCTTGTTACTTTTGAACGTCTTACATAGCCATCTCTGCAGCGCGTGCGCGCTTGAGTTGGGTGGCAGCCGGAGTTCGACGTGCGGGGCGAGGCAAAGCCCCAAAAATAGTCAGATACGTATTTGTGGGACAGGCCATTTCAGCGTTCATTCGCTATTTTTCTCAACGGCCCGAAATTTCGCAGAAATGTTAAATAGTGCGAAAAGTTTGTACTCGCTACTGTACTCCTTCGCTGCTTCCCGTCGCGGTTCCTCCGCTCAACAGGAGCTCCGCGACTTCGTTACCCGTTTTTTTTTAGTCTCAAAATATTACAGGCGCGACAGGTTTCTACCCGCCGCCCGCATCCGTAGTTGATTTATGAATACCCTCCGCACGCTTCTGTGCAACATCGTACAACCCATAAAGATTTACCACCACCACTGTACTCCGCGATCATCATTAATAAATGCATATATTGAGGTGTGTAACACATGAACAGAGTACACTGTAAATACTTGCGTTCTATACTGTTTTCAATATTTATTTATTGTAATATTTTAGATGGGCTGTTTTGTATTAGATGTTTCCAGGTCAAAGGTTCTGAATCCAATAAACGTGCCGTTTTTGTCCTACTAGCTCCTTTCAATCTAATTTTTTCCAGTTGCCCTATACGCAACTCTACTTCAAATGCTGCGACCAAGTTTGGTGCTCTGGGGTTGGTTTGCGGCTGAGATTTGGGCTACTAAAAAATGGGGGCCTAGCTGTGAGGTAAGCTCTTTTTTTCTAAAAATGCTTATTATTCGATTTGATTATTATGTTTTTACCGCGAATCATTTTGCGGTATCCACAAATAGGTTTTGCACTATCACGAGGAGAGCCGGGCATAATCCCTCCGGACCAACTGTGTAATTGACCGCGTTCACTGCTAATTGTAAACAGTCAGCATCAGATTCTTGACGAGGTAAGCTTTCTCTAATTTTTAAGTAGGCAGCACGGATTGGCCCTTGACATCTCTTTACATGATTCATACGAGGTGGATTCAATGGGAGCCTCAAGTATAGAAATCCCGTCCGCTTCGGTGGAGTCTAGGAATTTTTTGGAAACAAAATTGGATCCCTGATCGATTATTTGGAAGTATGGGGGTCCAAGGTAGACCAGAGACCAGCACTTTAGGATAGCTTTCCAAACTGTAGTAGATTTCATATTGGGCAAGAATAAAGCCGAGCAGAAATGTGTGGATTCATTTCACTAGGTGAAGGGCCGGCTTGGATGAAATAATATAACATCGAAAGCCACAATGTGGTTGTATCGTTGTTCATCAGTTCCAACTGTAAGTTTATATCTACTTGGTTGGGATGCACGTAGGGCACACAGTACGGCATGATTGAGCGAGTTGTTCTAGAAAAATGCGGACTTCCTTTGTCATCTCATTTCGTCGAGCACGACGTAGCAAATTCAGCAGGATATTAACAGATGGGTGGCCGAATGATCTGTGTAGCTTCGCAGTTCCTGTTCAGTATAAAGTGAGTAGGAGAGGTCGCCTCGCTGCCATCGGTGGATGAGGAAATAGTTTTCAAAAGAAAGGGACTGGGAAAGGTGTTTGTACCGCACAACTCGGTCTTGGATGCTTATTTATAGGTCATTATCAAGCATGTCTTTCACACTGAGTAGACTGGGCACGTTATTGGAGACAATTTGGAATGTATCATCAATAACCAAGTTAACGTCCTTGAAGGGAATGGGAATAGTCACAGTACCAATCGAATTATGATTTCTTCCAAGCCTTTTAGAATTCTCATGTGTTCCTTACTAATACGTCATGGCACAAAAAATTCCTCAAAGCATGCCTCGTATTGAGATATTGACATACCGGATGAGCGGTTAGCACATGTGTCGATGTATATTCCTTTGAATCGAGATACCTCTCCGGTAGATAGGGCCTTTCGTATGCGTGCAAGTTCATTGCTAAATCAGCAGTGTAGTTCCGACCGTGCATGAAGGAGATATTTGCGAGGTGGATTCGTCTGACTTGTGGGACTAAACAGCGTCCTCAATAATGTATGCGACGTCCGCATCATCAGTTCTGTCGTCATCTGAATCCGTATCAGATAGTGGAACGCTATTTTAATCTTCACTTTCAGAATCAATGGAGTCAGAAGTTGTTATATCGCTGATTATCATGGCCAGGTCATCAATTGCACCCGTAGCGTTTGGTGAGCGTCGGTTAATCCGGTCTATAGCGGCTGATACCTCTTCTCTGGAATTTCTAGTGTGTGCCTTGTGATTCTTACCGCACTTATAACAGCCCTCGTGTCCGGCGAGCCATTTTGGAGAAATCTTTTGAAATTTCTTGGATGGGTTGCGTCGTGTTGGGTAGCCCTTTACTTGTTTCCTAGCTTGACCGCCATACATTTGTCCTAGCTTTAGTTAATTGAACTGTTCCGGAATCTATTACCATGAATGCGCAAGCGGAGCGTGGTTCGCTGGATAAAAAAGTTGTGATAACGTTACGGGAATCCAAGGAGTTCATCGGCATACGGCCCCGTAATGACAGTGCAATGCGTGGGGTGTCAAAAGAGAGCAAAAGTTGGTCTCGTAAGAACTGTTCACGAGGATAAACAGGATCAAGTAGTCGCTGCTACTTTGGATAGACGCTTGTAGTACATCCGAAAGACTTCTAGTTCACTTCTTTCAGTACTTTCTCGCAAGAATTTTAATAGTTTCATACTATACAACTCAACGAGGGCACGGTTACGTTGTTCTTGGCTCATGTTATTATCAATGAATAGCTTGCAAATGGTTTCATATGAATGGCCTTCTTGATATGTCCCAATGTAGTACCATTAAGGCATCATACTTCAGCATTATGGGCAATGCTCTAGCCTTCTGGGTGCCATCTAACCGAATTACCCATGGAGTCGTATATTTTTAAGGTTCCGGAAGATCTTCATCAAAACAGCCTGATTACTTTTTCTGTTTGATAGGATTTCATTAGACCACTTATTCCTAAGAGTGCCCAGCGACCCAACATAGTTGTCCAACATTCGAAATTGAGTCTATTGCCTTGGTCATAGGTTTAGCAGTTGATTCGGTTGATGGTTTATGCACAGTACTCGGTGATCAGTATCATCTTGGTCCATAGTGTCTTTTGTGCTCTGTGGCGGTCTTGAGAAGATCCCTGCAGCGGGTTAGTAGGTGAAGGGCCAGGAGGACTTGTCTACTTCCAAATTGCTATTGACGTTTTGCCCCTTTTCTATATGAATAAATCCTTCTGCTTCAAACACTCGATTAATGCCTTTGTACGTGGATATTGTTTTCTTGCAACAAAAATACCTCCTGTAAGGAAATGGATCCACTTCAGTTGCAGTGATTTCGGGATGTACGAAATAGAATGCTCGCGAATGTTGGGGTTAAATCCAGCCGCAAATTTTCACCGCTGACCTTAGATTCTAAACATACAAGAGAGCATATTTAGAGCATGCCTTGAAAGAGCATCTACAAATTTTCGGGTTTGTTCAGGTGTAGGTTTCCCAGGTAGTGGATCGGGATCACCAAAATCATCATCATAATTCTTGGTACTTGATATGTTTGAGTCGGCTTTATCAGCTGAATTGTACTTTTTACCTTTGCTTAGTACAACTGACCTATGCAGCTGCAAACAGATCAGTTATAACTGTAAAATGGTTCTCCGAGCAAGTGTACTTCCTCAGGACCACGGTCGGCCTTATCTCAAGGCTGATGTTGGATTCGACTTCCACTCAACACGTCCGACCCGATGGCGGGTTGGTGTGCTTGTAGCTTCCGGAAGTAAAGCAGTGAATGGGACCGGCCCTAGCGAGGGTTCCTTCTTCTCGGGGTACGATGCATTGACTGCAATTTTGGGGCCTGTTATTTTGTTGATTTTCTTTTCTTACTTCTTATTCTTTACTCAATCACTAGTTGTCCTCATTCTTATACTGTGGGCCTCCTTCCATTGTCGACTGTATGGAGCCACTTAGAGTGGTAAATGTTGCAATGTCTAATTGATGACATATGTCTAATTAAAGGAGTACTGAATTAGAACCAACTCCGAATTGCAGGGCACTCAATCAGTATAGGAAGCTGATTATCGAAGGTTTATTTTGGTCGTGACATGTGCCTCTCTATTTCGAAGTTCGACAGTCATGCAGCTAGGGGGAAAAGTTTAAGGAGTTTAGTACTTTGGAAATAGGTCATTTTCCTAAAGTGGTGAGTTTCGGGTGATGTTGAATGTTTGTAAGATGTGATCGCATGCCGCTGGATGTAAGAAATGTGACGCCAGCTATTACTTAAGGGATTAAGCGTAATGGATGTCAGCGTACAGACCAAGAGATCAGCAGCGCGCGTAGATCTCCTTAGAAGACGGGCTGGGGACCGGCCTTCTGGCATGAAACTTTGGAAATTGATGCCGCTGCGGCGCCTTTGAGCGAGATCTTCCTAACCTCTCCATATGTCTCCATTTTTCTTACTGTCTCCTTGCGTGGGACTTCGCTTTGCGGCGCATAGGATAAAGAATTGCATTCCATGTTTCCTCTCACTGATCTGGTGAACATGAAGTGGGGGAAGTTTGGGTAGTTCAATATTCGAAAATATTTGGAAAGTGGGGTCATTTCCTGAAGGTGGAAAGGTTTGGGTGTTATATTCTTGGAAGATGTATTCGACTCTATTCCTGGGCGCCCCTTCCCCTGGTACCATTGCGTTCATTGAAAGAGTTAATCCGTGGATCGCGTCCAAGTTTCACTCGACACCTGGTGTTATCCCGCCGCCGTATCTACAGCGACTAGGAGCACCTCTGGTCATCCATTGCTCAAGCTATCCTGTCACGAGCCCCGATGCGCATGGACTACGAGGTACATCCGGTTAGGTCCTACCCGTATAGTTAGGACAGTTGCGCAGTCCCCAGTAGATACTGAATGCATTAAACTTCTTCTTCCAAAGTACTCCAGACAATCACAATCAACTCAAAACGGCATTCCGACACAGTAATAGCGGTGGTGGTAAATCTTACGAATTGTACAGTATGGCACAGCCGTGCGGAGAGTACTCAGAAATTAACCACGTATGCAGGCGGCGGGTGGAAACCTGTTGCCCCTGCATCACTTGGAGACTAAACGCAAAACTGGTAACGAGGATCGGATATATCTTCCAAGAGTAAAACAACCAAACGTTTCCCGGTAACGAAGTCGCGAAGCTCCCGTTGAGGGGAGAACCGCGACGGGAAGCAGCGAAGGAAGCAAGGCGGCGGAAGAAACCCTGGCCGTCGCCCAGGGCCCATAGATATCAATCCCGACAGGGTAAGAGGATATCGTATTGGTCGCAGTAACCGCCGTAATTACAATGTTGTAGCGCTCTGCGAGTGTCGCGGCAGGGCCTGCGGTAACCGTACTTGGCGAGATGTGCGGCGAGCGGAGGGTGGGCAACAGTAACGTCGACGGCGATATCGGTACTTTGAAGCCCATACGCCGCGGGAATGTAGATGTCCATTCGTAACGCGGGGACTCCGAATGCCCAGACGAATTGGGAACCTGGTAGAGGAGCGGATGCTCGACGACGGCGACGATCTCAACTTCCTTACAGAAGCGGGCGAGAACGTTACGGAGGACGTGATGTCGACGAGTCATGCCGTCTCGTACTTGCCCATGTGGTGTAGAGCTCATAACCTATTTGATGTCTTTTAACTGAGATCTTATTACCGCCCAGATAAATATGGTCCTCTCAATATAACTAATGTGGTCCACCCTGACGTCCACCAGCCCTTTCGCACAGCGCCTCGTCTCCTGGGGCCGCTGCGTCTGTCGTCGAGCACGCAAGGTCTCGTGCTGGGGCAACTACTGTGACGCCAATGATATCTTACTGTCCCCGTTGAATCGATACTTATGGTCGTTAAAGGAAAGTTGTTCTAAATTTTTCCGCCTCCTCCCTTCTTTCGCTGGCAGTCGCCGAAATTTCTCCCCCACGCTCGAGTTGCGGGATTTCGTTACTCGTTTTTTATTTTGTATTCAAGGGATGCAAGCCCGCCTGGTGAGCACCCGTTGTGTGCTTGAGTAGTGTTACTTCAATGATACTTCTGCACATCTGAGTGCTTCGTTTCAGACTCGTAAAAATTTCCACACACACACACACGTGCTGAGGGCACTAAAGAGGGTGTCGTATGAGTAATATTGGCCAAGGAGAGCGGGGACAGATTTTTTATGTATTTAGTCCAAACATGGGGTGACTCTTCCTAAGTAGTCTGGACGCACAAGTCAAATCTGAACAACTGTCGAGAAGGGAGGAATGTTTGGGTGGTTTACATTTGGAAGATACGTACTGCTTAGTTCCGGAATTATCCAGATAGTGACTATGTCGTAAACATGAGCTAACATGTATGACAGACCCCCACGCACCATCGCTACTTACTGAACCACCGCCTCGGCAAGGTCCAGCTCCTCTGCTTGGTCAACGACGTCATCGACCCCGTCGCCGTCTTCAGAGTTGAAGTCAGACCAATCCATCCATGTCAAAGGCACCCAGAGGTGCATAGTTCCGTACGGCTCCGTTAGAGCCAGGCCGGTGGTCATCTCCGTCCTCGTAATAGCCTCACCCGCGAGCCCAGTTGACGTCTGCCCATAGACGCCTTCGCGGGTATTTGTGATAGGGGCGCCTTCCAGGAAAGATAGGGGCTGCTCATCACAAGATGATGACGGGCGTGAGGGGTTGGGTAGACACGGATAGCTGACCTTGGGCTTACTTGCGTTCACTTGAGATTTAAGACAGATGGCCAAATGAAGAGGAGCAAAATGCGGTCTTGCGCGTTGTGCCGTAGTGCGATGCCCGGCAAAAGGGGGGAAGAAAAAATCCATCATAACAACCGTGGCGAGCCATGGATGTAATCGCTTGAAAACCTTCGGAACTGAATAGCGGTAATTTGGGGTAGTTTAATACTTGGAGGTGAACTTTGAAAAAGTTGAGTTCCTCCCCCATTACTTGTCGGCATGTTTTTTCGAGTCAATTGTCGTTGTCTGGAATTCTTTAGGAAAGATCGGTTATATCTTCCAAGAGTAAAACACCCAATCCTTTTCCCCTCACTTCGGGAAACGGGATAATTGTAACGAAGTAAACCGTCGCCTTTTTCATTTCAGCATTAGATTGTCTGCCTCAATCGAAATATTATCATTCGATTTGATTGCGGCATTTGATTTTACTTTTTGCAGCGATGTCCAATGCGGCGTGCCTGTTGGTTGGCCTCCAGCCAGTTTTCTAGCGTTTTAACGGCTTCCCGCCAATCCTTTACATTGTAAGCTTTTACCCACATCACGGCATCCCTCAGGGAACAGCTGATCTCATTTTTCATGGATTAGAAACGCCCCAAATTTCCCCCTTTTTGCTGTTGCTCGCCTTGTACCCATCCGAAAATCCTTGCAATGCAGAGACCCCCTGTGAAGATTTGTTCCCGGAATTCTTAGCTCGGTACATTAGATAAGCTGTGGCTTAATCGAGAGAACTATTACGCAACAGGAGGGTCGAGATATCCCCTTTCGACCATTAAAAGTGTGTTGTTGTCCAGGTTCACTACATTGCAACTAAGGCAACATTTTCCCAGGGCTTGTCAAAAGAGGGGAAATTTTATAGGAAAGGTTTCAGTGTTTTAGTCTTGGAAGGTGTGGTGTTTCACTCTCGGAAGCTATATCCGATCTTTCCTATAGTTTTCCCGACAACCACAATCAACTGAAAGGTCATACCGACACAGTAATGAGGGAGGAACTATGATTCCTAAAAGGCCACCGTAACGCCAGCCATCAAGCAGGCCTGTTAAAAGAATGGACCATCGTCTTGGTGTGCTGCAGTAGTAGAAGCTGAGTAACAATTTGTGCATGAATTACATGAATCTCATTTAACTTGAAAAATAACTATTCGACAACTACACTTGACGGAAATCGAATATATCTTCCAGGAGTAAAATCACCCAGACCTTTGGTTTGATGGAATTCAGCCGTTCTCAGTGGAGAGATGGTATCTTGGATATCCTTTTTTACTGAAACGAAGGCCCTTTTCCTTTTGACGAACTTTTCTGTGCGGCTTCCTTTGAGAATAATGCAGTCTGAAAATAAACTTCTGAAAGCAACAAAGTCGCATTTCGCTGTCCCACTCTGTCCGTTGCAATCCTTTGAGGCTTTACTTAGTGATTATTCATGTAGCAAATAGTAAGCTTTACATGTACTGTACCGCGAGCAAATTGTACGAAAGGTGATATCGCAAGTCACATAAATACTGCACTGTACTGTGTGCTTCTACAGTAGTCCAATCGAGTGCTTGTGAGGAATTCGCTGCATGGCCCGTAACAATACGCCTAACGCGGGCCTCTTGAAGAGGATTGCCTCGTGAAGATCGGGGCAAAAAAGCAATTCCAACGGCTTCCGCTGGATCTGCGGGGCTTCGATCCCCGTACCTCTCCCATGCTAAGGGAGCACTCTACCAATTGAGCTACAGACCCGTGGTTCCCACGGGCAATGAGACGCGACAAAGACTTTATATACAACTAGTATAAGGAAAAAAATGGCGCCTGCCGACTGGCCACCTAGCCAGCAATATAGTCGGATCCTGCAGCGGACACCCGTTTTACTGATGCCATAAAGTTACTCAGCCAACAGCTCTGCCCCATAGCCTGCAACCTTACCGTTGTCTCTCCGTTCAAACAAGGCGTGCGCACAAGGGCCACACAAATGGCCGGCGGCGCCGCCGACATCGCCCATCGAGACAAAGTCAAAGACTTAGAGCGCAAACTGGTACGCCGGATCCCGCCACCTTCGCACAACTCTCTCCGGGAACTGAACTTCAAGTTTCAGCCTCTGGCTTTCGATTCCTTGGGTGCCCCATCCCCGTTCTCTATTCTGTCCCTGGAAGACTTCATCCCGCGCATCGCAGAGAAGTTTAACACAACTACAGACGTATTTATCAGCGCATATGTTGCACACTGTGGTCTTCTGTGGCAATGGGATTCTATCGCGAGCCCCACTGCACGTGCCTGACGTGAAACATCCGGTTAGTTCTTAGCCGTATAGTCAGACCTGCGGTGTACACGATAGATACTCAATAAAGTAAAGTTTCTTTCGGCGCGAGCTTCCAAGAAATGTCACATCTCTCCTACCATCATTCGCACGCGTATATATTACGAACTTTATAGCATCAGTATGAAACTTTGCTACATTAATATGAAGGGACCAGTGCATCAGAAGCACTTAATGGCATGATTAAAACGGGGATCAACGACTGAGTTGCACAATATGGTCGACGGCAGCGATGGCCATCATTTCGCTCGCTCCTCTGCGCCTGACCGATGCGGATCATTCAATTAGATCTGAATTTAATAGTCGGTCAGTTAGCGTGCACTCGAAATGATAGATGAGTAAAATTATGTTCGTGGAAAAAAGTCTTACTTTTGATACTCTTGGTGCTCTTTCTACCCGTTCTAGACAAGTTATCGACGACTGTGCCAAACATATCGCGTTTCGGTCTACGATCCAATTCAATCATGGGTCAAATATTGCAGCGCCTTAGTTATGCTACATGATCGAGTATTTCTACTGCTCTCCTTGCTCACATGTCGTGTCACAGCAGGGATCTGTCAGGCGAATAACCCTTTATTCCTCGTACGAAACTGTTTGACTACCACCCATTACATAAATAAATGCATCTTTTCATCAGACCCTACGTAAGAATTCGATTGTCTAAAGGGGGAGAAATTGGCGTGCTTTACTGATTAGGGATGCAGGGACGGCTATTTTCCGAAGACTAGGGGAGACAGGTCTGTGTAATAAGGAGCAGTCTAAAGTGCTCGACATACGCGTCCCTCCAAAGGGGAAAGTTTCGAGAGTTTTTACTGCTGGAAGATATACTCGATATATCCTAAAGTTTTCCAGACAACCATCATTGACTCAAAAAGGCATGTCGACACAGTAATGGTGGAGTAATTACGCTCCTTGGTGCTGCTCCCGCACTCCAGCGGAAAGTAGCACACACCACCGCTAGATCATCGGCTATCCTGAGCAACGTTTCCGCGAGGAACCGTCTTTCCGACGGTTCCTCGCGGAAACGTAGGATTGCAGTGTCAGGGGGTTGCGGTTCTGACATGGTGCGAAGGGCCGTGCTGGCGAATTTTGGAGGTGACGAGGCGAAGTGGTTGCAGGGCTTGGTTTTGGAGAGGCTCGGTGGTGGTAAGGGGTGGTTGTGGCGAGATGTGGTGGTGTTTAGGCGTAGTATTAGCGAGTCTTGGTGATGCAGAGGCATAGTGATGCCGAGGCTTGGTTGTGAGTGAGGTGTTATGGTTCCGAAACGTGGTGGTCCAAGGGCATAGTGGTACCGAGGCGTAGTTGTGGCGAGACTTGGTGGTGCCGGGGCTTTGTAGTGTCAAGGAGTTGTAGCGGCCACACAAAGTGGTGCCGAGGTGTAGTCGTGGCTAGGTGTGGTGACCGCAAGGTCTGGTGGTTGTGAGGCTTGGTAGTGGCAAGTCATAGGGATGGCGAAGCGTGGAGGTGGCGAGGCGCGAGCGTGTAGGCGGTGTTGATGTAAATTTTATATGGGCTGATCTGGTGATACAGTGGTGAAGAAGTTTAAATTTCACAGTACTGTAGTGCTGTGAGCTATCCATGGTTACTTTTTTATTTGGTGGTCGCCTTTGTTCCAATAGTTATACGAAATTATGTATTCGTTTTAACCAAATATTTTCTAAAAGGCGCACTATAATCAGACTTACTATATTCTCGAAGTCTTACAAGTAAATGATTTCTGTTCAATGCATTAGGCAAAGACTTTCCAGACTGTTCGGTAAACCTTTTCCACACTCTCTCGATCATGACCAAGTACGAAAAAATCGTGAATATATCGCCCATATCTCACTTCCTGGATAACCTTTTCATTACCTCCAATAATTTCGAGTTGGGATCAATACCAGCTCTAAGCAGCAGCCCGCCCTGGATCGAGTGCCCTACCACCACAAAAATGGGACCAACCCATAGGCAAAACCCGATATCACGGCCAAAACCTTTGACCTTCAATGACTACAGGAGGGAGCCCAAAGTAGCCTCGAAGGTGTTCGGCAAGGCCAACCTATGGTAGTGGTTATCAATATCAAGTTTACCTGTGTTAACCAACTTATATGAGACAGCCTCCAACTGTGTGAACAGTCCAGGGTGAGGCATTTCACCGTCAGCAGGGTGATGTAAGTGCAACTTCCCACGTCGAGCGTCTAGAATTAAACGCTGGCGAGTTTTGGCTTTAGTTACCGCAAAGAGCCCATTGATCTCCTTTGGCCTGTCAGTCCTCAATTCCACAATATTTCTATTCAACAACCCATTTACGATTTTTGGATAAGTCTTGGGTGCAACCATGAGACACATTTCGTTTCTTTAAGTTCAAGTTCCTTGGGAGTCCGCATGAGGCTCTTATCGTCTGGGTCTGTTTATAGAGGAATCATACGTTTTGGGAGGACGTCAAAGAATTTGACGCATCCCGCAACATCTGCCGGGGCAGAGAGATTTTCTTCATGTCAATGTAATTGACGTCGGAGACGCCAGTTCTTCCACCGTAAACTTCCGTCGCAAAAGAGAGCGGCGCACGGAAATGTTATTCTGGCGCCAGAACTCCGATATCTACCTTCTAGATACCAACAAACGTTTCCCTGGACCGCAGTTCCCTTTCCCCGCTTAGCCGTAGGTAGCGAGGAATCATTCATCGCCGTTAAATAATAAGGGTCCCTACTGTAAATGAAATTCAGTGCGAAATAACTCGTCTGGTCTCTACCGCAATTCTTCTTTCTGGCTTGTCTCTGTCTGAGTCTACTGCTACGTGAAAACTTTTGGCAGGAAATATAATTTATTGGGCAAAGCAAAGGGAAAAGATCCCTGCGATCCGCTGATTGAACCATTGTCTAACCTTAAGCTACTGACCCTGGCCCCACGCTCTCTCCTCTGAGAGCGCTTTGAGGCCTTCTCCATATTCTCGGCAACCTTGGCGGAACGCATAACCCTACCCATCAAGTCAGGAGCGTCGGGTCGGCCGGAGGACGACTCCAAAATATGACGGGCATAGTCCCACGTTCCCTCTCATCATCATCTCGAGCCAAGCAACCTTCGGATAGCGATCTCGAAGTCCGGCTCACGACACACCTTTTTCCAGCCGCGATGAGCGATGCGGATCCATAGCACGAGCCCATTCCAAGGCCTCCATCCGACTCCTCTTGATGTCACGCCATTGGGACTTGGCACCTGTAAGAGGCGGAAGTGGTTCGTGATACTGTTGTCCGCTACTATCCATCGGTATGTCGTTGCGCACCGATCTTATCCTCCTCTTCAACGTTGATATCAGCGTACCGCCTGCGACCGTCACATGAAGACCTGCATGTTCAGCGCAAATCTTCTGCCGTTCGTGGCACTTAGCTTCTTTTTACCTTTCTTTTTTCGACGAAGTCTTTCCGAAAGGCAGAAATGATCCCCGTCATCCTTGGAGTCAGAGTCCGAAGACGACGGCGAGCTAGAATCGCCATCCGCCAACCCGGCACGTGATTCCAGGAGCTTGCAGATTCCTTCTGGATTGGAGCTAGATGCCTTAGTCTTCTTGGTCTCCAACCGCTCAATCCCCTGCATCATTTGTTTCATTGACTTCCCATTGGCGTCAATCCTCCCAGCCATACTGGTTACCATGCAATTAAGGTCTTCAATGGGTCATCCTGCTCTTTTTCGGCGACGATCTTGACCTCCTCTTCCTCAGTGGATGCTTAAACAGCAGTGAAAGCACCCAACTTGGGAAGTTCTTGTTCCTCTAAGGGCGTAATGGGCCATATACCATTGCCCAATCTCTCCAAGCATTCTTTTGCGGTGAGGGATTCATGTCCAGGAAACTCACCGCAGTCCTTGATTAAGGGGAAGAGATACTCCATAGCTTTTTCGCATGCGTTGCACTAAGGCTCTGTGCTTTAACGAAGACCTCTGCATAGAACACCTCGATCACATCCTCTTCGTGTCCATCCAACTGCTGGATGACTTCCTCCAACTTGTTCTTTTATTAGTAAGCCGGATGCTTTAGGGGCTGAAAGGCCAGCTCAAACCTTCCTCCCGATTTTACAACCTTCACAGACAAAGCGCGGTGTATGGGAGGGCTGCACTCCAGCTGCCACGCAGACCAAAAACCCAGCCGGTCGACTAGCCAACAAAATTGAACCAGTCCTCGTAAGATAATGATCGCTATAGCTTTAGACGGAGAGTGTTCGCCTCCCACGACTCATACATCCCCTTTGGGTACGCCCAAACGCGACCTCTTGCTTTTACCCAGAGCAAGAGTTTAGCCAATTCAAGTTTTTCGCACCGTTTGCACAATGAAGTGACGGGGAGCCCGACGAGAACGGACGGCACGAACGCAACGTACAAAAACCTCAGATAACACCATTGAGCCATATCGAGGCTTCTCAGTCAATTCTTCTGTTTTCAGAGACACGAACCTTTGGTACCAAGCTGAAAAATGATTAGAGCATAAAAGTACGGAAATATCCGGTGGTACAATTTCAAGATCCCCTATCTGACATATTTATCCTTCCAAAGAGCGCCCTCCTAGCCCTCGGCCCAGCAACGTACTCCATAATTAGGTGCAGCAGACAAGGAGCTTTCTCGTTACACTCATTAGAGATCCATCCCCGGACGAAGCGCCCCGCGCCCATAACCGCTGTACAACAGCAGTCCAGAGAATCGAACGATCACCGCATATTAAACAATGCCACAGCCAAGTAACTTTTCCGCCGCCAGGCCTCAAGACAGAAGAATTCCCCCATATTTTTCATGATACCTCTCGCTTACTTCATCTGCTCCAATGCGGCCGAATCCTCTTCAAACATTCAGGGCGGACTATTCGGCTCAGCAAGTTAACTGAATAATGTTTTCTCAGACGTTTCAGTACAGTATGTTTTTTAATGGGGTTACTTGATCACTTCAATTTGTATGTAACACATTGAAATCGAAAAAATTTTAATTTTGAGTAAGGTGGCTAAATTTTGCGTGTTGCGGGGCACGACATATTGAAGACGCCGCACATGTGGACCAGATATCATAACTGAGTTTCTGATACAGACGAGTCTTCAGTCCCCCATAAAACAGCCGCTGCGAAACTCGACACCTGCCGCGTACTTCTCTATGACCTTCGATTTTGTCTCAGAAGGTGATCCTAACGATTCGAAAGACAGCGGCACAAAATCCCATTCTAACCTTGATCTTCCGGGCAGGACCTCGCCAGGAATGGCAGCAACTTTCGTGGCTAGGTCCCTCTTCTTCCGCTTCTCTGTTGCGTTGGCAACGATTCACGCTTCTCGTGCTCACAGTGACATATAGCTCTCCTGGAATGGCTAGGATACGGTGATGTCGTAGCCTACCGGGAGAGGGGACGGGTTGTTCAGTGCGTCGGACCGCGGGTGCACAAGAATATCCGCGGGTCGCGCATTCAGTCCATGGAGTAAGTATTTTACCTCTTATTGGACGCCAACTCCTGCTGCCTTCAACAGCTCTCGCCAAAGTACTCTTAAAACTGCTTTGTGCTGGTTGGTCTACTCGAGACCTTTGTTGCAAAGGACCGCTGCATGGTCTCCTATGGGATCCATGGGCCTGTAGCACTCAGCGCACCGCAGCGGAGCAGAGTTGTCAAACATGCGAACTCCCAGGTGACGGCGTAGAATCGCTGTCCACATCTGGTTGGACTTCCCGCTGAATACAGAGGGGTGTGCAGTGAGAAGGGCTCCTGCTTTCGTTCTTAGACATGCTTGACGTCGAATTCTTCGCCGGGCATCAGCTTCTGAGTGCGATGCGGGGTTTTACAACTTCGTCCATTCATCGTCCTTCCAGAATAACTTCACAGCCGACTCAAACCAGGCTCGATATAAAATGTTATGTGTACTATCTGGCTTGGCATGTTTTTCAATTGAAAGAAGAACAATATTTAACGCCTAAGCTCTACAAGTGCACTGGCTCTTTCTTGTATGTCCACTTACAGTATATGATTGGTTTCTCTATTGTACAGAAGAGGAAAGAAGAAAGAAAGAAAGAAGTACTGTGTCAAACTGAAAGAGCTCACTATCGGCGATGTTTAAGGTACTTATAAAAAGTACCGTAAACTATACATCAGTTTGTAACTATATCCAAGTACATTTTCGACAATGCAAACTGATTAAATGGTTTGGCAAATCACGGGCCACGACTGATCTGACTTGGAAGATGCAACGACTTTGTGACCTAAACTGCCAGGTGGCAGCACTACCGTACAATATAGGCTTGGATCTCCGCGTTTGGAACAATGGAATTGGGGTCGCCCTGTCAATACAACTAATTCTTGAAGTACGCGATATTGAGTAAAGCAAACACGACTGCAATAGATAATACCCCTTACTTTGCTTTCAAGAAGAAACAAATGCTTGACTGCGAAAAAGTATATTGCTGAGCTTGACCGGGAAGGGCGGCTCTCCTTACAAACCTTTCCCAGATCGACCCAGTGAGTACTATGAGCAAGGTATGAATATCTAAACAAATTGGTAACATCTGAAATCGACGCAATGTGGGCTCTGAGGCGAGGAACTTCGATCCATAAGATTTGCTTGGCCTTGGTGCCTCAGAGCGCTAGTCCAGCATCGCCCGGGCGCGACGAATATATGAAACCACTAACGAAAGAAACCGGTATGTACTGTACTGTACGCGTAGCGACTTATCATATCTCGGAATCCATAACGCCCGGATTCGTTTCTCCATTACCCCCTTCTCATGTTCTCCTACATGCTTTCTCCTAATCTCGTAAAAATTAAACACGCAATATACAGAATTGCCTCCCGTAGTCTCGGAAAATAGCAGTACTACATCTCTAATCAATAAAGCACCCTAATTTCCCTCTCTACAAAATTTTAGTGCTTCAAAAACAGGCTGGGGAAGTTCAACGTGCAAGGCCACTAAAATTAACTACGTTTGGGGGGGAGGCAAACATCTGCATTCTGTAATACAGAAAATGGTCCTCCCTCCATGTAATACAGGAAATGGTCCTCCCTTCATGTAATACAGGAAATGGTCCTCCCTTTGTGTAATACAGCAACCTACAACGATCCCGCCCCTAACTTCTCCCACCGTCATTTCCAAATTTACTTCCATTTTATCTAGATATTTTTATACTTTATTTAGCCCTCTGAATCGACCCCGAATCAAGTTCCTTTTCCCTTTTAGCTTACTTCCTCCTCCAAATTCACCTTTTTTTGAGAAGAAGGGCGCAAATGCACTACTGCAAAATCCCGTGCAGATTTATTTTACCTATTCCTATTCTACAGAACCTGCCCCGGAGCCTATTTAAACCCCTTTATTCCAAGTTCCAAATGTCCCCGATCATTTTACTCATCACCCCTCCCCCCCAAAACACCCTACATTGCCTCCCATTCCCCAACGTCTATCAGAATGAACAACCTTCGCCCCTCCGCCCCCATCACCAAAAGCCGCCCCTCTCGCCCCATCAACGGCCTAGCCCTAATGAATAATGGGCCAACAGACTACGACGACTACTTCAGGAGGATGGACCGTGAGCGTGTTCGGGAGTGGGTTCTTCGGCACTTCTTGGAGGAGGCGGAGGAGGAGGAGTCAGAGGGGACTGAGTCGGACGTGGAGGGATCCGAGGATGAGGAAGACTTTGTAGCTCCGTGGGAACCGATGGTGTATAATCGTGGGGAAGTTGCTGTGGGGGATGGAGGGGATAGTGAGGGCGTGATCGTCATCTCGGATTCTTCGGATGGGGTTGGCGCGGAGGCTGAGGGTCGCAAGGAAGGGTTGGAGGATCTTGATATGTCTGATGAAACCATTTATCATTCTGAGCCGTTCGAGGGAATTTGTAGGGATTTCATTGAGAGTATGGATATTTTGGAGGAGTTATTTGGTTCAGATCTTGAGGATAACGATTGTGAGGAGAAGATACAGATATTTTCCTTTATAATATCTTCCCTTTGGCCAATCACATCCACAAGATGCCCTTTTATGCGTTTTATGGTATTTAGTATGTTTGATTGAGACTTTAGGATTAGCCGAAAAGTCTATATAAGCTGAGTAAAGTGCTTCCTCGTTGAGAGGTCAAGCAAGTTGGCAGACAACTTCAGGTCAAGCTCCGAGTAGTAGGAAGTTGAGAGTCAACTTCAGACCCAAGAAAACTTTTTCCTAAGCTGGTCGCAGAGCATCAGTGGTAGACCCTGCCGTTTTTATACTTGCTTGTAGCCCTCTCAACTCTCTCCCATATACACTCCTTTTTATTTGTTCAACTATACCACGGTAGCACTTTTGTCGCTTGCAACACCTCCTTCTTGGGGTGGTTGGTTCTGAATATCTCTTCTCCCGAAGATTTACCCCTATCATTTGCATTCTTTAGACTACGATCAATCACTAAAGCGGCACACCAAATGGCACAACTCAGCTTTTGGTGAAGCCGAAATGACAACCTTGCCTTAGAGCTTCCGATACGGGCGCCATGACGGCCATGTACTCGTTGACAACCTTAGACGTGGTCGCGGATGGGTATCCCAGGGATTCAAGGGCTAACAGCACAAAAAATACTTTCCTAATTTCGAGCGTCCTGTTACAGCGTGGCCAGTAATGGTGGCGACTTTAGTCGCAAATTCACTCGGCTTCCGTCGTTACACAGCATATGCGGCGGCGGCCGCTTCCGAGACTCCCTTGGAAAGGAATTGTTGCTAGAAAAACGAACAGCCTGTGACGTCATACGCTACAGGGAGAGGGGGCGTGTGTTTGTCCGCAGAGGTAGTCGGGTGGACGAGAATGTCGGCGGGTCGGGCGTCTATTAGTCAAGTGAATACGGGACTTCGTAGTGGAAGTGGCAAGTAAATGCAGGACTTCGTAATGAACGTGGGCTCCAGCGGCTTTGAATAGGTCTTTGGCGAGCACTTTTGCCATTGCCTCGTGGCGTTTCTTCCAAGCGAGGCCTTTGTGACCTATGAATCTACACGTTGTGACGATGAGAGAAAATTTACATAGACGGTTTCTTGTGCTGGACAATTTAATCTCTACACAAGTCACTCGTAAAATACCATTTTCATAACTGTGCGAAATTCCTCGAGCTCTCCACTTTCGGTTCCAATTGGTAGCCTTCGGCTCGCTCAGCGCACTTTCTGCTGCCACTATCTGCCTCCTTGAAAACTAAATCCCTCTCATCGTTCACCTCTACAACAAAACCGACAATGTAGTCCGCTGAACCGTCTACCAGCGTCTTACCACAGTCATTTGGTACTCGTCGGCCGAGTCTTTCCTTCCCCGTGCTCCAAGAGTGCGGCTGATATGACTCAACCGGTCACCTCCTGGCCTATAAGTGCAGTTCATCCATTATTTTATCAATGTTACATGTGTATGCACCACTACGAGATCACTGCAAATCTAACTCTAAATCGGGTGACTGAATTATTCGTGTGATGTGGCTCTATATATCACAGACGCCGCATATGTGGAACAAGTGACACAGCTGAGCTCCTGATTCAAGCGAGTTTTAACTCCTTCATTAGATCATCAGTTGCGAGCGCGAAAGCTGCCGCTTAATTCTCTATGAAATTGGATGATGTCTCAGAAGGTGATCCAAAAGAGTCAAAACCTAGCGACACAAAATTTCATCCTAGCCTTGATCGTCCCAGCAGGACCTCGCCAGGAATAGCAGCACTTACGTGGCTTGGTCCCACCTAATCTGCTTTTCTGCTGCATTCGAAACGGCTCCCGCTTTTCGTGCCCCATTTGCATATGGCTCACCTGGAACGGTGAGGAGAAGGTGGTGTCGTAGGCAGCTGGGAGAGGGAGCGGGATGTTCGTTGAGCTTCGTAGTACTTTCACCTCCTTCTTGGTCTTGATATATTAACATTGCTTCAATTGAATACTCAGAAACTTCTGTATAGACATAGAAATGCTTGGGCGTATCAAGTAACGCTAATATCGGCCGATCTCTCATAAAATTTCTGAGTGCCATTGCGGCCACACCTGCGGCTGGTAAGAACCCGAAATTTATGCTCGGGACTGTCAATTCGTGCAGTGAAGAAGTTATATTCACTACATTCAATAAAAACTGAGAAAACAAGAAATTATAACAATATTAAACAGGATTTCTCTCTCTTTGAAGGCTTACGAGTATTTATGATTGCCTGATTCATGCTTCAGGCCATTTGTTCATGAATTCTAATGTAGTTGTTGGAACGAAAACGGTCCTTTCTGTAGGAGAGCGGTCTTCTTGCCAAACTTCTGTCTTCTCGTTCCCCATGAGTTTTCAAAAACGATTCTTCCCACCAATTCTCTTTTACGAGCAAAATACTGAAAGAAACTTTCCCCATGAATCCAGATTCACTGTGCAACTCCATTTCTATTTTTTCTTTGAGCATTTTGGTCCTCCTTTTTCAAAACAGTAATCTTTCGACTCGTGATCCGCTTTTTCCTCCAAATTCAGTTAGATATTTTATCAAACAGATTTTTAGTTATTGTCCTAATCGCATTCAAATTCAAAGCTGTGGCATTGCCTCACATTTTTTATTTCGTCCAAGGCTGTGAAACTTTTCGAATACGTTGCCCTATTTAAAGTCCGAAATCGACGTCGTTGACGCAACCTCCCTTCCTTCAACCACTCCATCGCCTCACCCCTTTTTCCCCCTCAACATGACCAACCTCCGCCCGTCCCTCACCATCGACAAGTCATCCAGAGGCCGGCATTCCCTCAACGCTCTGGCCCTAATGGTAAATGGTCCCACCGACTACGATGGCTACTGTAGAAGAATGGACCGGGAAGGCGTTCGGGAGTGGGTCCGCCGCAACTGCTTCGAGCGGGCAGAAGAGGCAGAGGAGGACGTAGAGGAAGAGAAGGAAGAGGGGATGGAAGGGGAGTGGGTGGATCAGTGGGAACCACTGGTGTACAACGGTGGGGGAGCTTGTGTGGAGAACGACGGGGAGACTGAGGGAGTAATCGTGATCTCTGACTTTTCTGACGAAGATGAAGAGAAGGGTGAAGAGGAGGACGAGGAGGATGAGGGGGAGGGAGACATGGAAAGTGCTGGAATAGTGGGGAGGGGGCCGGAAAGTATGGACCAGGTGGTCCCGACTTTTGAACAGGATAAGGGATCGAAGTTCGCACAAAGCCGACATAACATATCTCATTCCTCTAGTACGCTTGACGTACAACGCCTACGTATATTTTTTTTCGTTTCTCCAGGGTTGGAGAGCACTTTTGATCACATCGAATAGTTTTTCAGAGTCTGTTAACATTGATACGGGTATCTTTTTCCCAGGATTGACTCTAGATAGTGCCGATTATGTAAGCCGCATCGAAAGCTTCAACGAAGGCGTAGACTTCCGCACCTAGGAAAGAATGCATGAATCTTCTGCTTTTGTGAGTTGAGTAGGTCATCAATACGTTGCACCTGTCGGATTCGTCCGCAAGGGCCGCAATTTATCCTAGTAGCGATTTATTGCTATTCTTAATCGTGAAGGCGTATACTTTTAACGTCAGTGTGTTGAAGTTAAGTGTATAGTACTTGAGAGGTATAAGTGGGTCCTTGCTCACTTGGCAGACGACTTTGTTGATGTGATTGATGATTGCCTTAGAGAACATACTCTCAGTTACTTGAGCGGCCATGTTGACTGTGCAACATATCTCTTGCCTTTTGTCCGTAAAGCAAGCCAATATGTGTATTAATGACATAAAATCCGAGAATTTCCTATCAGATGGAAGTATCTTGACACTCTTTGAATACTGTTTTTGACTGAACTCGAAGCCAGAATCGGTTTTCGGACTCTAACAACCGCAAATATGGTATCATCGTACTCCCTCTCTCTCGATATAAATTTACGAAGCGTTTTCTCAGTAATTTTCATAAACTGATCATTCCCTAGGCCAATAAGTCATCCACATACGTCCGATCATCACAATCAACTTAGAACTTTAATGTTTGGTAATAAACGGAAGAAAACCATTGATAAGCTTAGTTCCTAAGTCCTGCCTCAAATTAAGACTCATAGTCCTGTTGTAGTAGTCTCCAGAGTCTAAAAGTCCATACGAGGGCTTAATAAGCTGAAGCAGATACTCGTCAGATATCTCGAGTTCCTTAAGAGATTTCAAGTAAAACTTTCTCAAAAGGTTTTCTTGGACTGTAAGTACGCTTGCTTGACGTCTTGAGACCATATTGAGAATCAATATGTAGCTACTAACGCCCCTAGAGTTATCGTTGAACCTGCCTCATAGTTGTAGTACCGTGTAATAGAAGTATCTTTTCATTTTCTTTGCAACACTGAACCAAAAACCCAGCTTTCGAGTATTCCTCCTCGGTATGCATATTATTCATAGGAAGCAAGAATCTTCCAGTGAAAAAGGTTGAAGTCGGCGGGTACATCCTCAATACCCACACTCAATTCTCAATACATTCTTTCAAATGCCCTTCTTAATTAGCTCCTGTAGCTCTTATCTTTTGGCTTCCCCATAGGATCGATAGTAGCACCTGAGATGCTTCGGATGGAGTACTTCGGTAACGCAGGCTCGAATCAAGTCTCCAGATTTATCATTAAAGTAAGGCGTTACCTGTTCCCTAGAGTATTGAACCTCTGATCCATTACGATTGATGAATACTTACTTACCTTCAATATGAGTGATCTCGTATGGCCACGTCCGTTTGAGTGATTTAATTTTCTCGCGGTACACAAGCACTTTCTGTCCCTCATTTTATTCATGTTTTGAGGCATTTGGTATCTGGGAGTTAAATGCGGTCTAGACTCTCAATTCAGATGTTATCGTTTTTATTTCCGCCCGGGTCATCTGTAGTGCTCTCATTCGTCCAGCCTGGTTTGGGAGTTGGCTATTAATAGCGGGGGATCTTGGTATAGTACTGAAGCCAAAAATGGACGGAACTAATCTGTGAGGGTTCATTGTATCAATTCATTGCTTTGATACTTAGCCTTAAGATAAATTCAGGCTCAACCGATGGCTCTGAATATCTTATCTTCTGGTATATTCGGCGAGAGGACCATAGTATCGTTCCCCTGGTCCAATAGAGTTGTTGCTTTCAACACCTGACAAGGAGAGCTTAGTTTCACTTTCCCTCATAAGCTCCTTCCCTGACCTCGACACAAATTGACTGCCCCGGTCAACGTGCATCCGATCAGATTGGCCTGTGTTTATCGTTGACCAGCACTCAAGGAAGGAGTACCATACTGCCTGTGTTGACAGACTGTGCAGGAACGTTGCGTTCAAAAAGAGCTTTTGTATGTCGACTACATGCAATACAGGTAGATTATCGAGATACATTATATTCAAGAAAATCTCCTGATTGAAAACAATGCCGCTTATTATAGTAACGTGGAGTAATCTCGGCCCTGGCTAAAAATGCTGGCATGCTTTGCAGGACTCGGTGATCTCCTCAATTAACTTACGAGTCTCGGGCGTTGCTTGATCTGACTGGGCTCTTGATATCAGATTAAATAATTTCCTTTCCGACGGATGGAAGAAGTGAAGGCGGAGACGCTTCAGTTGAGTCATTGTCAACAATATCTTACTAAAATCCAATTCGACGTACAGGTGTCCTCTCTTTCGTACAATTGGTATTTTCCATTTAGCTGACCTCGATACAAGTACGTTTTCGACGTTATAGACAATCAGTTTATGAGGTCGAGTATCTCTTGTCCGATCAGTAACGGTATGTTTGCATCGACCAAGTCCACTTTGATGCATGTAACGCTACAATCTGGGTTCGGTATCCTTATGGGTGTTTTACCAGTACTCGTGAAAACGCCATCTCCAAATTTGAAGTGAGTGTTCTGCGGCCGTCTCCTGAATATGATCCCAAAGATCTACCATACGGATTAGCTTGAGATTTCCCAATGACGTATTTTTGAGCCCCTGTATTGAGGCACATTTCGTGAAATTTCTCCGCGCGACCTACCATTCCGATCCCGTCTGTGGTGAAATTTAGTATCTCGTACACCTTTGGATCTGAGCTGAAGGTGTCCCCATTTTTATGATTTCTCTTCATTTTTTGAGTCATGGCGAGCAAGAAAACTCCCCTTTGGCGCGTTGGTTCCAAATTTTTCACACTTTGACGTTTATTAGGAGTACTGCAGCTTATTTGAGTACTCCTCTCCGAAAATACTCCAGTACATTTGATAGGGAGGGGTCTGGTGATCCATAACCGGAGAATCGTGAGAAAAATAGCTCATTCACGTTATCGGACTCTTATCGGACTCTTCATGCAAATCATCTTGTGACATTTGCCCGTCAACGTCGTTTGAGTCAGTATATCGCTATCCATGCTGTCGCAAAATAAATCTTCAGCGGAATAGGATTCATTACCTTGCTTGTCATCATCCTCAGTACGATCTTTATCCATATCTTGTTTCTGTAACTTGGCGCAATGCTCAAAGAGAACCCGTTTAGAGGCCTTTGTAGGGTCCTTCAAGAACCTCTTTAGGTGATATTGTACGTTACGAGTAACATTTCGTGAGAGGGACTCACGGCATTCAGAGACTTTCTGCCCGGGACAACTACATCCTCAGCAGCTAATTTTGCTAGTTTCTCCTGATTCCTTTGTAGCGCGCCTATCGGAGTTCTGCCTTTGCTTGTATAGCGTCGTTGACTTGGCACGAGTTTCATATCTATGGCTCCTACGAACATTGTTGGGATATCGACCATAGCGTTCCTGTCCATTATAGAGAGCCTCAGAAACTCTACCACGAAGTACTGGATCAATACTATTTACTGAAAAAAAACGAAGACTTTTCTGATCCCTTATTCATCCCAAAAGTCTCTTCCTTTTCAAACTGCACGGCGGCGATCAGATGCCTGTAGAAGGCTTAATAAGAGATATTACCTGTGTTTGCCCGATCGCAAGCATTATTAGCCCAGGAGGATCCAATAACAGCGGATTGAAGGTACTCCACTTTGTGCCTCTAAGATCTCCCTTGTCCTGGGGCCTGGGGTGTAATTTTCGATATCTATTTATGACACCATTCAATGGCGTCACTTACAGTGCAGTCTGGCGTAAAAAACCGGCTCACTTTCAGGCTTCGGGGATAAGAGGCTATGCTGTTCTGGCGATATGCCTAGTTATACTCTTCGTGTAAGACTTTGATGGCCTGACGGAAGTCATGGAAGTTTCCCTCCATGAGTCGATTTTAGAAACGTTTTGCGTTGCCGGTAAGGAGGTGGCCTGACTATTTAAGGCGTTGCGACAGCGTCAAAGAATAGTTCTGAAAAGCATAGAAGTACTTCGGGAGATATTGATTCCAAAATTTGCCTAGGGCCTCGGAGAATTACTTGCTTTCGTCTCTGAGTCTCTGAGATATATAATGAGACATTTTGTCCTCAGATAGGTGACGTCCTATCTGAGGACAAAATGTCTGTAACTGAACACTCTCTGATCCGATTTAGTTTCTGTAGGCTGTTAGTTACTCATAGATAAATAGGAATAAATGCATCTCAGGGCGGTCAAAAGATCACCATTGGAGTATATTGTGGACGCAAATGTTTTGAAGAATATCCCCGACTCATGTGATATTGTGTTGATTCTCTTTGTAGTAGAGAAGGCTAAAACCCTGCGGAATTGTGTTTATTAGAAAAAATGGACGGACCAAAGAGTAGCGTAGGTGGATAGTCGGCCGAGATGAGATCCTTGAGGGCTGCACCGCTCAGAGTGGTGGCTGCCTCATAGTCACGAACGCGCTCTGAAAATCCGCCCTGGACGTCGTTGAACTGGACTAAACCTTGTCCAAACGAAATTATGTTCCTTATATGGAAATTGTCAACTTAATTTCCCCCTTTATGTATTTTCTTTCCTTATTTCTTTTCGCCTTTTTGTTTTCTTTGTTTTTGAGTGCTTTTTAAGTTGGTTTTGACACGTGGGCCGTCTGGCTTAAATTTTTCTTCGGAGGGGGGGTTCATTTTCGTCCCTTTAAGCGCAGTTTTCTTTACTCTACGATTTTTTCGAGTTTTCGAGTTTTCGAGTTTTCTCGATTTTTCTTGGCAAAGGAATTTTTGAGAAATCAATTCTAATTTTAATGTAGTAAATACAGTCGCGCAGGTATACTTACACTAAAGACTATCTGCTAATAGGGCCTTATGGGCCTTTCCACTAAGGTGGCGCTCTAAGTGAGAGTTGCTTTCGAAGCTCTTGGGGCAAGTCATACAGTGCAGTGGGTCCTTTTTGATAGCACAGCGATTAAAGTGCTTAAAGCTAAGACGGTGGTCGAGAAATGTCTTCTGTCTGTTGCAAGTTATATCGCACAGCTTACAGTACCTTTTTGCCTTAGACCCTCGCGGTGACGTCCTCTAAGTAACCCCAGCTCGGTCGAAAAGGCGGCGGTCTCGCTTACGGCGCACTCAAATAGGCGGACGACCCTCTCTTTCGGGCAATACTCTGTTGAGTCCGCTCAGTGGCGTACGTGGCACACGTGGCAGCTCCTGAATAGCATCTGGAACTTGATTCAAAATAGGTTTTCTGGGTTCCACTTGTCAACCTTTTAGTGGCTATTCCCTTACCTTATGATATCTGATTAGTTTCTGCTGCCAAGGAAGGGTTGTGATTGGTCGAATATCTCACACGTGTCGAAAAATTTTTAAAAGGGGGGGTTTTCTGGGTTCCACTTGGCAACTGTGGGCTGGTCTCAACTGTAGTCTGATTGGCCTGATCAGGTACACATGGCAGCTGAAGAGAGATAGAAGAGTTCAAGGAGCTGGTTAGGGGAGTGAAGGTTACCTTGGCGCAGTTGCTGCTGTTGACGGCTCGCAACCAGTCAAAGAGGGAGCTACCGGACAGTTGATCGCTAACTACCCGGGCGGGTCTGGATCTAGACGCAACTAGCGCCGGGCCTGGCGCAGTGAGGGACATTGCGGCGCTTTCCGGATGACGTTCGGGCACTACAAAGTGTTCAGAGAATACAGGAGGTAATCGTATGGTTAGAATTTGCAGATTTACACGTAGCTCTAAACAACGCTGTAAACCGTAGCCGATAGGATTAGTCGCACTGAATAGTGCTGGAACTCACTTTCGGAAAACCTAAAACTACCAATAAATCCGTATTTTCGTGAAATCCAATGTAGAAAAAGCAGATTGGCGCTTGAGGGCGACTCTGAAAAAACGAAAGGGTTTTTTTCTAGCTTGGTCTGAGTGTAAGATCGAGGAATTGGTTGTTCCCTTCACCGGAGTGCAGCAGTCGCACAACTTATATACAATCCCGGAACCGTCGACTAGCCCTAGCATGCGCGAGAAGTTATGCGTCTACCGGGAAAAAAACCCTAAAGTATCCATAAATATCTACTGTAGTAAATGTCTATAGATTTTGTGGCGTAGATAGACCTGACATAGATATAAATACCAATAGAATACCTACTGTATAAATAGAGTAGAATTATACCCTCATAAAAGCGAACAGGGGCGAGGACTACAGTGTAGTGTGAGATGCGCGCAAGACGCATATGTGTAGATTTTTCTATGGTTTTAATGGTATTTAAATCAACAATATATCCCAAATATCGACTTCCACAACAAAAATGGACAATTACTAACCTTGGGTCTCAACCAGATCTTATGAAGTCGACCAAAAATAATCGATAGATAATTTGTATGCTTTTCAAACTTTTGTGTCAAAAATCGTAGACAGCATGGCAGTGCTGTGACGAGCCGGGACAAAGTGGTATCTTAGTAGACTGAAAGTAGCCGGCTATTGCGCGAGTAGTAGAGGAGCTAAGAAGACGATGGAAGTAAAGGACAGTTGAAAAAGGCGAGGAAAGGCATTGATCGGCAATGGATGGAAATGGGCAAGCAAGGTCAATGGGTAGGAATAGCATACCCCGAGCGCTGTTCGACTACACGCGGATAATCTCCTTTTACCATGACAAGGGAGAAGTCGATGACTCCCGTGCCACCCAGGAAATTAATAACCTGTAAATTTTTTTGCGCTATATCTGGGGTTAATAATGACTGGGCGACGGCGGAACATTTCCCGCCAAGCCACACACCCTCGGCTAGCCCTAAATTCCGCGATTTAGGGGAAGGCGGGTGATATCAACGCGAACCCCTTCGAATTCAAAATTTTTTCCCTACGTCAGACTATCAGCACCGATTGGATTAAACACACCCACCCATCATCAAACTTAGCATCACTCTTAACGGTGGTGGTCTTTCTCCCTTGAGTTATCGTTCTTGCCACAGTACTTCCTCGATCCCTTCCCACGCTGGCAATTGCCCCTTCTCTCCACATATTTATAAACCCCTTGTCCCTTCCACTCCCAGCCTAGCTCGCGCCATTTCCACTCTCTTCTCTCGACCAAACAATTCTCTACCGCGCCCTTCTCCCTGATACCCACCTCACGCGATGTGCGCTTCCCCTTCCACAAACTTTTGGTGTTCACTACAGAACCCTCCCCAACTTCTTTCCCTTACGCGTGCATAATGCATCGCCTGCAGCCTACAGAGTGTCGAGGCCAGGGTACGGGAGGTGTAGAACTGGTTTGGGAGTTGATCACGGTCCAGGTCTAAGGGAATGTGTGGTATGTCGAAGGGATGCGAATAAGCCAGCGAGAAGCGAAGAACCTCAATAACTCGTATGATCTCTTGGTTGGCGGCGACTGGATGACGGTATTGAGACAGAGTTTCGAGTTTATGTTGCTGGGTGCTTTGGTACAACGTGGAGGTGGTGGGAGATTGGCTTGAGCAGAGTAGGGATAAGAAATTCATGGTTGAAGACCTCCGCCGCCCAGGGTTCCTGCAGGAGAAAATGCTTGGCACTGAAGCGGTTGAGGAAATAAAATGGGAAATCAAGAGGCTTATGCTACGCTCAGGGAACTTGGAGGGATTCCTGCTGACTTTTACTACACCTCACACGTGCGATTCGGTGGGAGGAATGTTTTTGGGTTGGCGGACTTCTATACCGTTCAAGGACAAAGAATCTTCGTCTTATATGTGGAAAGCACGATCACGAGCGAGGTAGAAAAGCGTAGCGATGCAAACTCGAGCTTAAACCTCGTTCAACTCAAGCATGCGATCCACATACAGGCTGTGTACGTCGAATTGCTCGAAAAATACTGTGAAGGTCATCTGTATCTTCACATTCACCTAGGAGGACCAGGTGCGCGAAAGAGCGGCAAGGGGACAATTAAATTTATGTTGAAGCAAGTGCCGTTCTTCTGCCTCGCTTCTCACGGCGAGTGCTTGCGATCAACGATATCTAACGCGCTAGTGGCCAAGCACGGTACAGATATGGCACGAAATGTCCCCGAAAAAGGCAGCAGGCCTGTAAGGAGTCTTGCTGAGGCGCGGCGATGGCTTGAGAAACATATGACTCGCCCTCATTTGCCTAAGGTTGATCACCCAATCCTTGCTGCGCTGTCATTTAGGATTGAAGAAATTGTAGATGGATTTTACCTTCTTCGTCTAATTGGTCGCTATGATCTTGAGGAATCCATCGACCATGTCGTTTTTATTGACACGCAGAGGAGGCTGATTATTGACAATGCTGAGCAACACGCGTTGGTGATGGAAGCGGAAGCGGTGCGTGCTTGTGTTTGTAATAGATTTGTCTTAGAGAGTGTGGTATAGGTACGGGTGTTGCACACTGAGAAAAAATGCAAGGCAACAAATAATAGCAGGATCCCGTTTGCAATTCGCCACGCATGGGCAGGGAAACTTTAGGAGAACGAGGATAAACAAGAAAGCAAGGAATATTGCAGTGGACTCCGACGAAGAATAAACTCACGACTACATTCCTTTTGATGTTGCACTGCTGTCGTCTCCTTTGATTCGCTTCGCGAATCACAGGATGTCCGGAAGAAGAAAACAAGACTTCATCACTTTGTTAAGCTTGTGGTACATCATCACGTTGAGCTTCTTTAAAGCGTCTGAGAGGTTCTGTTGAGCAATCACCCAATGTGTGGTTGATATCTTTCCTCTGTCGAATGAATCACGGAGACGAGAGAGCTTCAGACGTAAACAATAATCGGTTCCCTCATGCAGCGTCGTGATGGTTTAATATAGAAAATGCGAGTCTATAATGAGGACGAAAGGAAGGGACAATGGACTCTTCTGCAAAACCTAAAACCGATCCACGAATAAGGAAGCCTGGTCAGCTGAACTGGTGGCGGCTAGTATCTCAGCTCCTACGGATGAAAAAAATCTTAGCTTTGTGTCCTGCTCCATTCAAGAACGTGTAAGACGTCCCTAACCCCGCTGACAGTAAAAGGCCTGACAGGTAACAAGTTTGGCCATATGAAGACGTGCTTTGACTGACATCCGATAATGCCACGTACTCGGTGTTAGCGAGTGACGGTGGGGAGAGGAAACGGAGCGACGGGTTCAAGGTGCGGAGTTCGGATAGCATCTGGTTAGCGGAGTTAAGGTGTGACACGCGAAGGCGGGCCGACCATGCCATTGCAGGTTTCTGGAAGTGAAAGAAGCCTGCAGAACAACGCCATGGCCGAGGAAGGTCAGAAACCTCGCGAGTGCTTGATATCTTGTTAGCTCACTCGATGTACTTGGCTCAGAAGCTTTCTTGCGCCTGGCAGGTGGCAAGGTTAAAGGCTAAATCTTGTCAAGGTACTCCTTCATATTAGCGGAGACGGATCCGTTGGGCTCTTGATGAATATGAAGGCGATTAAGGAAGATTTCCTTGTCAAAGACGAAATTGTCCACGGTAAACTTCGATCCCATCGCATCATGTAAGGCTTGAATGGCCGTGGGCGTTCCCTCGAGAACAAATTCGTCAAATAATTCTGCGACAAAAAGCTGAATCGATTCATCTGTATTGTAAAGGACAAATAGCTCTGGGAGTCCGGAAATGGGAACAAAGCCATGCTCAATCATGCATGGCTCTACGTTGAGTTTCCATAGACGTCAAGACTCGGCAATCCCTTATGTGAGCTTCAAGGGTCTCCAAACCATCTTGGAGGAAGTGGCTCAACCTTTCGGCGGTCGCATGAATACATCGCGAAGGAAATCACCGGCTTGTACGTAGGCATGGTTGATGTAAATCGAAGCTAATGACGTAGACATGCCTGGTGTCAATCAAGGCGAGTCGAAAAGATAGCACTGCCATGATCGACAGAACCAAGAGAATCACTGGAAACTGTGCCGTAGAAGAATCAGTTCGAACTTTGTCCTTCTCCTTGTCACGGTTGACATGCGGAACGAGGCGAAACTTGATCTGTATTATGCCTGCGTCGGCTGAAAGACGGAGTTGGAGGAAGTGATAGGATGAATGACATTGGCGTTGCGAGGAGAAGATCTGTAGTCAACTTCCGTATACGCTCCGGCCTTCAAGTAGTTGTCTTTCTCCACCGCAATGGCCTTATCAAGAATTCATCGTGGTGCTAACTGCAACTGGAGTTCACTAACAGGTTTTTCCGCAAGAGTCTTGAAAATGTCACGAAAAATTTATTGTTCAGAGGACTGCAGGGAGTGAAAAAAAGAAGGTGGAGAATGAGAGCATGCCGTCTCGATATCTTTCTCCAGCCTTGGCGGATCGTGCGCAGTTGTGATATCAGAATGAATGCGCGATCAGGAGGTGAATTTTGAGTACCGAGCAGTGTGTTTCACAGTGTAATTGCGTTTGAGACATCACGAAGGCTGTTGGTTGGCCCTGATACGCTTACCTTTTAAGACTTATTTAAGAGTGCATAACGCTGACACCGAAGCGCAGATTCTCTTTCGATCGAGTTCAAGACGTCATCGGTGTCTGCCAAATCCAAAACTTGCAGTAAATCTTGTTAATGACGGTTTGGCTCTTGGGGCGGCGAGCCTGGAACAAGAATTGCTCGGGCTCGACGTCAGAGGGGACTACATCATCGAGCTCAGGAAATGGAGACGGCCTTTCAGCTGCAATTTCCTTGAGATTATCATGTAATTCCTCATCAATACCTGAGTAGCTACAAGGAAGAGACGAAGTCGACACTTTCCAACTCCTGGAGCAAACCGCTTGAAATATATCGATAAATGTCCTCGTATGCGGCTTTGACTGGCTTCGCAGCATGGTCTTTTCGTGTGAAGAAAATGAAGAGTTGCAGTGTTTTCGAGCGAGCAAAACATATTTCTAATTTTCCAAACTTTGGCCCGGGCATGAAGTAATACACCTTTTTGCCGCTCTGAAATTCAGTAGTGGACATAATCTTCATCCGTTGCCCTTTCTGAACGAGGCGGAGCGTCCTCTGGAAACTTGCTCTTGGTGCGCGATTTGAAGGTTCTCAGAGAGTTCTGATTGTGAAAGACGATTAACGAGGGAGTGTAACCGCTATATATCTCAAAGTTGCTCATAGTTTTGCTTTCATATAGCACTTTGCTGAAAAATTTTGCCCGAGAGAGAAATTCATCGTTGTCACACACGCTACCCTTAGTACTGGCGAAATGCTCAGCGCCTTTCAACAAACGCTCTACCAATGTGTGCAATACCGAACTCTTGCCTTCAACGATTCCAAGCTTGTTATGACGGCGTGCTGGCCGGGGATCAAACTGAGTGCCGAAGTAGCGGAGAGCATCGCCAACTTTCTTGTTGAAGAACTCAATGTCTCCAGAAACTTTGGCTGGAGCTCCGTGAGCGTTAATCCGCTTCAGCAATTCGACTTCCCTTGCGACTTTGCCAATTTCGCGAGATGGCAGGATAGAAGCAACGGAGTACGCGGTGGAAACGTCGACAATGTGAAGGACTGGCTCATTCTCAAATTTCGAAAAGAAGAAGAAGTCAATCTGATAGTGATCGTTCAAGGTAGCGAATAACTTCCCAAAATATACCTTTCTTGATGTAAGAGGCCTCGCAGTCTCCTTGAAACTAGTAAACTTGTCTGCAGCGGATTGCAAGGCTTGCATCAGGACAGAAGTCATAACTCCATCGCGTTCACATAGGGTGACTATGTCCTCGAACAGAAGGTGCTAGTATCCATGACGCTTGTTTGCGAATCGACGAGCTATCTTTCCATATCGAAATCGGTTGTTCAGTTCTTCATTCTTAGGAACTCTCGTGGAGAAATAGGCTTGAGAACAAATTAATGCCTTGAAGGAAGACGTCTTGGAGGGAACGACGAACAGATAGGTGCGAACGGCATTAACGTCGTCGCGGGGGAGTAACGTGGGTTCTTTGTATCTCTGGAAACAAGACGGTAGAAAAAAATGTCACGGACTCCAGTGGGAATGGATAGAAGGCTTTCTTGACCTAGCTGGTACGATTAGTGCAGCAGCTCATTAGCAAGCAGTAGAAAACTTTCACCAGGTTTAATGTAAAAGTGGATCCTCACGGCAAAACCGCTCAAATCCGTCAAGTGAAGGTCCCAGAACCAACAATAACTTCTGTATCACTGCAATTGTGACCGTACCAATGGATAAAGGGGTCTTAATCCAAGTCCCTGAGTTTGAACTCAATGCACATAGCATAGAGTAGGGCAGATACTGTGAGTGCTCTGCCAATTTTGCGAGGACAGCCGAAGTCTATGATCGGGTTTGGGAGGTTTTGGCTACTTAAGATGTCCGACGGTGCCCCGCACAAAGCAACGTAACTCATTTGCTTGTCTGAAAGCCGGGGCTTGCTCGAAAAAATTCGGATCCGGAATTTTTGCCCTAGAAGCTGAACACGGGCCCATTTATTCTTTGTGTAGTTGCTCAGTGCCTTGCAATCGTCATCTCTACGATAGTGCCCAGGTTCTCCAAAATCGTAGCAAACCTGATCACGGTTCTCTGATTGGGAATTACCACGTATACCCTCGGAGGAAGAGCCTTTTCGTTTGCGGCCATTCCTACCTACAAACTGGAGATGAATTATGCTTCCGACACCTTGAGACTGGATGGGAAGATCGGCATGACTGCCACCAGATTGACTACCACGATGGGTCGAGAGGAACGCCTTAACCTTTTTTCGAGCATAGCTTGTACATCCTTTATTGAAACTGACGGCGATTCAATACTAGAATCATTAGTAAGATTTCGAAGAACAAACACAGCGTCGTCCAATTTCAATCGACAGGAATGGCTTTGGGACAGGAAACGCTCAGCTACATTCATTTGTGAAGATGTCGCTGGTTCGGGGAAAATCGCCCGAAGGATTCCTCGGAGACGGTGTTGAAGTTGTGAGATAGCACCACGGAAGTTGGATAAATATTGATAAATCGATGGAGAAACAACGTGAACGGTAGGAAGGTTAGCAGAATCCAGATCTGAGAATATCTTGCGTAACTCTTCTAAGCTTGACGCGGGAATCTTAGTTAGGGATTTGCCCTTCTGCTCTTCTTGTTTCTTCCTGGCTCTTGCGTCAGCGTGTGCAGTGAGCTGCAGCTTGGGATTTGTAAGTGTTCCTTCTTCCAACATAGCATTGTTAAGAAAGTTTATCGCCAAAACTTCACAAATCTGGGAAATAGAAGTGACATGGAAGTAGAGCAATTGCTTAGCCGCAAGACTACGAAAACGGGAAGCAAAAGTTGACAACTTCCCGCTATTCTCACGAAGAAATCCTGTGACTTTCTGATAGTAGGATATGAGGCGAGTCACCATTGTGATAGGAGGATCTACGGCGACAAGGCGAACGATCTGCAGTGCTGCTTCGATGGGGTCCTCCACTTAGAGGTAATCAGTTTGCCCTTTAACTTGCGCCTCATCGACGTTATCCTTCTGGGCATCAGGGAGTCCTCCATTGTACAAGTTTCGACCAAGCAAACGAAAAATCATCTCAAGTGTCCGATCAGAACCCTTATCGAGGGAAACACTCAAAACTTCGACCCCTAGACCAACTCGCTTCCTCCATACTTCGAGATCATCATCAGGGGTAAAAGGCGGGGGATCAAATAGTCCGGAAGTGTTTGTCAACTTAATCCTTGGGCCCATAACTGTGACGAGCCGGGGGCGGCGTGGATCTTAGTAGACTGAGAGTAGCCGGCTCTTACGCGAGCAGTGGGGGGATTAAGAGGACGATGGAAGTAAAAGGAAAGTCGGAAAAAGAAAAAAATGGATTGATCTACAATGGATGAAAGCGGGCAGGAAAGGAAAACGGGTAGCAAACGCATACTTCCGAGTGCTGTGGACTACCCTCGGATGCTCTCCTTTTATCTCCGCACGGTAGGATTCTATGAATCCGATGCCACCAAGAAAATCAATAGACTGTAATTATTTTTGCCCTGCATCTAGTTTTACTAATGACTAGGCGACGGCGGAACATTTCCCGGTATGCCACAAGAACAAAATGCGCAAAAACTTGAACCACGAATATTTGCACGGTTGCAGTACATGTGATGGCATCGGAGGAAATCTGGTGATTTCACTACTTTCGGGACTGTTTTTAATCAATATATTTTATTTTAGTACTGTTCAGATGGTTTTTGAAAATTTGAACTGTCTACATAAACTCGTGTCGGAAGCTCCAGCCTGACCGCTTGGCGTCAACAACCAGTCCGTACTTCAACTACTTGGTATGCCCCAAGAAACCCCACACCTGGTATATCGATAAAGGTCTGCCAGTGCTGTGAGTTCTTTCAATCCGACTGAAATTCAGAATTTCTATTAGATTTGCCTTTCTGTCCGATTGAAAGTATGGCATAACATTCTATTTTACTCTGATCCTTCTTGATAACGCGAGTGCTGGTTGACAAGGCCTCTAGGGACCGGATCTAACGCATCAACGCCTATAATGGACTTCATTGGGCAAGAGTATGGAATGGTGACCGCAATTCTTCTGGCACCCCGCGAACATCGAATAAAAAAGATTGGCGAACAGTGAATCAAGCCGAGCAGTGGGATCATGACTGGAGGTGGAGAAAATCGAAGCATCTGCCTTACAGAGCCCTCGAGTTGCAGGCAACCGATTCGAGAAGACTTAGAAAAGAGGGCCTGCAACTACTTAAAACCCTCAGATTTATCCTGAATTCTTATTATTTCTCTGAGATAACCTTTTCATATATCAAGAGAGGTTATTGCATTAAAAATAATCAAATTTTCCGCAAAGCGAACCCTGTAGAGTTGAATATTTCCAAACTCCACACAAAAAATCCCGATTCACTATGATGTCCTCTTTGTATGCAATTACAAAAATGACGTATCCAAAAAGTATCTTTATGATCCATTGGAAACATGAACAACTATTCTTTGCACTTAACGGCATTAAGAGGAGACAAAATTCACCGCACTGGAACTATGGGTCTTCACTTCTCGCAAATGCTCTAACAATCTAATATTATAGTTTCCAATACATAATTAAACAATATGAAACACTGCCCCTCCGGTTATGGAAGCAATAAATAATTACGCTCTAGGCATAGATCAGCAATCCGATTCCATGCGCTCATTAAATAGTCTAAGTTGGACACCGAATAGCGGCTTTACATCCTTTTTCTTTTCCATCATCACAGAGAAACCGCATAGAGATTTCGATGGCTGGATTAATACTGCGTTGAGCCTCTTTTTTACCTCCTCCATGCGGTGACTTTAGGCTAAGTAGTTGGTAAATCTGAGTGGAGATAGCCAAATGGAATTGATAAATGAAGGGGACTCTTCCGTGTATCATGTCATGAAAAGGCCAGACCTGTCCTTCAAGTTCATTCTTGAACAGAATTCCGGTTAATATTTGATGCCGGTTGGGGAGCATCTGCTTCATTGCAAAAAAAATAGTTGCTTGAACCCCATCCAAATTATTTTAAGGCTTTACCCCTTTTTAATTATCCACAATACCATCTTTCAAGTTATATTTTCAATCTTACATGCCTGGTTCCACTAAGGGACTCATTCCTTATTGAAACCTAAGAAATTTTCAATGAAAAAAGCGATTTAAAAACCTCTGGTTGTTCTAAAGTTGAATTTTGAACAGAGTTTCCCACTTCCTCCACATCGAAAAGATCATTAGTTCTTTTAATCTTCATTTTCGTAAATTGACATTGATGTAAATTATGTATTCACACCAGCGTTCTTTGTGCTATCACGAACAGATGTGAGGGTGCTTGGAATTTCCTCTCCCTCCATCCCAACCTTAAAAGGAATCATCTGATGTGTATATTCAATGTCAGTCCCGATCACTTCTATAGCAGATAATCCGGTTATGAGCTCAAACGGGGGGAATGTAGAACAAAAAGACAGAGTAAACTTTCAACGAACCAGTATTAATGAGTACGTTCCATAATTTATGAAGCACCCAAGATATTCCACGTCATCCACTTCAATTTACCGTGTTGAATCCACTGGTCTTACATAGAGGTCATCGCACATATATCGAGACATAACATTTTAGAGTGCATCAGTATCGAACAAAGCTTGTGAATCATTCCTATACACCTTCCCTTCGACCATATTGAGATGTGATCCGCTGCTCCCTGACCTACTTCTATCCACATCTAGAGGAAGCTGACTTCTGATTCCGCCGAGTTCGTGACCATTGGCATCTCTTTCAAGGGTCTCAAGTTGGAACTCATTTACTGAACCCTCCCTCACTGTTGCTACAAGCATGATTCGGATTAGTTTCCTTGGCATTTTCTCTGCATGTGCATTATCTCCGCGGAGTAACTGACTGAAAATTACTCCCTCAGTGCCTTGTTCTAAATGAGAGATGACATCATGGTTCAACATATCTCAACACGTCTGCACAGATGGAGCCTTCTGTTACCCCTAATCGTATATTGGGGGAGTCCAGAGATTATTAGATTGCCGACTGGTCAAAAAGTAGCCAATCACATGGCCAAAATTTTGACCAGCTGCACACCAAATACAGCAGTCTGAAGGAGCCCTCCGAGGTTTTCCCCAGACTACCATACCGTTCGCTAGTTGAGCACATCAGACAGATAGCGTCAAAATCGCAGAAGGCCGGTTTTAGCGCTGCGATTGCAGCATTTGCGGCAACCTTGAGCGTCTCTCTGCACCTGAAACAGCAGGGCAAACAACAAAGAAGATCTCACAAGCTTGCAAAACACACACGACAGGGTTTTTTGCGTCGAAAATCCGAACATGACGAAACACCTTGGAGCAGAATAATTGGGCAAGGAATATTATGGGGATTTGAACCTGTGAAACGCCTACTACGAAGGTTATGCACAGTCAGAAGAAGCGAAAATCTCTTTGTCTTCGACTTCTTTGGCGAAATAATACATGCTGTAGTCAACTACCCAGGGAGTTGGCATGATAACAAGCTTGCTGTAACTACCGGCCTGTACTTTCCCAAGCCATCAGATAGTATGATCCCTCCCAGTATCGCAATACTGGGTTACTCCGCGTTCGTGAACCGCACTGACTGCACGAATGGAAAGGTATTGAGAACCTGCAAAAGCAACGAGACAGACTGCATACCCCAGTCAGAAGAGTTGTCAGCAATCGATCTTATTATTCAGTGCGTCATGCTGAGTGAACGGTAAAGCGCGGAAAGGGCCATTAGAGCGATCAAAGCTCCATTTCAACGTCTTGATACGGTACTCATGTGTGATACACAGAAGAGAGGAATCATTATAGAATTGGCTTGCCGTTTACTCAACTTTCGGACGAGACGTATGGGCAGGAGTCAAATTCTAACTACTTATAACCCTAACCTCGACATGCAATCATTGCTTTGAAGCGTTCGGGCAGGGACCGCGCGAACGGAAACCCCGGAGGTCTTAGACGCGTTCTGATCGATGGCGTTAGTGTCCAAACGCTCCGATACCTCGTCCGGGCACCTTTCCAAGTAAGTTCTGTAGCACAGAATTCATCGCTGTTATCATGGTCTTGGTCTCATTCATGTTTTCTGCCATCTTCTTCTTCACAGCGTCAAGTTCTGAACTCACTGCATCTGAAAGTTGACCACTGTGGTCAGCACTTGCCCCAGAATCGTTGTTTCTGTTCATAGATTTCGCAATCATACCTATGTAGGCCGTCATTGTTTCCATATTGTAAACCAATGCTTCCTCTCTTTTTGCTCTCTTAGACACCAAAATCCTGCAGCCATACCGCGCTTGTTCGCTCTAGCTCCCACAACGTTGTCTCTCTCTATGAAGAAATTTCCACCTTCTTCATCGCTACCATTGCCATTTTCTCCATTAGAGCCATTTTCGTCACTGAGTATCTGCGCTACAACTTTGCCCTGAATTTCACGAGCAATATGCTTAGCGCGACGAACATAAACAGGACGGGACGGGTCTCCGGTTTTCTTTCGAGAGGTGCAGAGTTTTTCGAACTTTTCTTTTAAACAATCTTGATCTCGTGCTGGTCTACAATGTACTTCACTCAAGGATTGAAAGGCGTCTGCTACAACAGCCCACATATTTGCTCCAACCGGTTCTACTTTTTCCACAATTTCAAGTAAGTCATTAACGTATTTCTTGTTATAGTTTGGCGCTCCTGAGCGTCCTTATCCACCTTTATTAGGCGAAGTTTTCTTTGACAGATTCTTGTCTTTCTGTAAACCTGTTGATATTGGAGGAGCAACTGTTTTCTCATAACAAGTGATAGGATGATTGATATCGGGTTGAACCGTAGCTTTCGATGTTGGTTCGGCGTTACTCATGTTAGGAAGTGCGGTGCGGCTGCAGGATCTACACGAGACTGCAAATACTGCACAGGACAAACTTTTAGAAGTGAACTGCCGATGGTTAGGCTCGGGAAATCATTGAGGCAGATTACAGTGGTTTTGGATTGCGTGATTTCGCGCCAAGTTTTGGCGGTCTGATCTGGCGAGGCCTTTTCTTGAAGGCCGCCAAAGCACTATTACAGCTTTGATCAATTTTCTATCTGGTAATTTCTGGAATATCCCATTATTGCTTCTGGTTCTGAGCCTACGAGCAATTCGAGGACGTACTATGACACCGTGTTTCATTTGCACTAGTACCATGACTGAAAAGTTTGCGTTTTTCCATAGGGTTCAGACGATCTACAACTCCCTGTATCGTTGATGGCCCCCGTTCCTGTCCTCCTTTCACCTTTTTGACAGCATCTCATTGCGGATATTCCTACTCAACCGTTAAATTCGAAGGCGTGTGATCTTCACAATTAATCATCCCCTCCTCGTGCATCCTGTTCTTCCAACATTCGAAAATCGCCTCTTCTCTTTCCGCAATACTTTAACTCAACTATTAACATCTTATCGCATTAATTTTTCCTGAAATAACACCCATCATGGCCTGTCTACGTGAATTAAGAACACTTTGTAACTTCTTCATACCTCTTTATATTTATGAGAACTTCTTGATACGGAATTTTTTCGCTCTGCTCACTTCTTGATTCATTCCTCATCATTTTCTTGAGCGAATGAATGAAGATCACTTGTGAAGAAAAAAATTAATCTTCTCATCCCTTCTCTCCCATTTTATTTTCTGTGCTTGACACTTCAATAAGGTATCTACGCTTACAAAGACAACGTTATTCTGTTCGATGACTCAGGAAAACGTCTTTTCGATTTCTCAAAGTTCTTTAATCACGTCTTCATTTTTCAGAAGTTCTCGAAGAATGCGAAAGTCACAAGATTATGGAACTAATTGTTAATAATAGCTGCACTGAGATAAGAGAGTAGTTTAATTTCATTCGTGAACTTGGTTTTTTCATATGCCACAGCTGCCTTTTCAACGGGTTCTTTCAAGTCGGCACTGAACGCCGGCTTCAAGCTCACGGCCTAGCCATCTCTCGCCTTCAATTCAGCTCTGTCATACGACTCAGAGCACACGGCATCATTCCCCTGCTCGACAAGGAACTCCATCTACAATGTCTTTCCGACATAGCAATGTCCTCATATGAGGACAAACCTACTTGTCGTACAAATATTTACAAGCGAGGCGATAAAAAATCTATTTTGGGCACATATATATATACTGGAAAAGATACTCCAGAAACATAAAATTACTTCGAAAATTTGCTCGGTAGCTTAAAACTCTACATCTCTTTTGCTAAAAGACCGCCTCAATAGGTATACTACGCACCATCCCCGATCCTTAAGAAAAACATGGCTCCCAAAGCTTTCTCCGTCTGGCCCCAATATTATTTCCAGGTACCGTTCTCCGCCCCCAGCACCTCGTGCACCAGGAGCAACTGTACGGTAACCCTGGACATCTTCGGTAACCACCTCATGCACTGCTTGCATGACCGAGAGCGAATCGATCGTCACAACCGCCAGGTTAAGGTCCTCACGTCGGACTTAGCAAACGCCGCCGGCACCTTGTTATAGAGCCGCGTCCTAATGGCGGACATCGCACAAGGCCAGACATCAAGGCTATAAGAATCACCAGCAGGACATACTTTTTCGAAGTTACATTCGTCAGTCCTCTTGTTCCCTCCAGCACACGGGCCCGTTGCCTCAACCCTTTGACAACTTTGAATGATTCGAAAGCTTCAAAGCTCAGGAGGTATCAATGCTTCATCACCACGCATGCCAGGTCCCGACTGATCCCAGTGCCGACACCCACTCTTGGCGGATGGCATCCGGACGCATTCGTGGGGATACCAGACATGGCCAGTCAAGTCCCCGTACGATCTATGGAGACCTTCGACCGGATGCTTTCTGTTCTTATGCAAAGACTCGCTGCGGCGTTGGTTTCGTCCAACAAAGCATGCCTTACGGCTGGCCTCATGGCTCTGCCTCATTTTCAGACCCTCTAATACACATAACTGCCCCCCAATATTCGGAAAATGGCCGCCCTGTATCCCTAATCAGTAGAGCATCCCAATTTCCCCCCCTTTGGCTAAGGAATCCTCTTGGACAAACTGAAAGGGTAAATGTGGCAAATTAGCACAAAAACCAAGGTCATCAAGTGGCAAAAAGTGAGCCGTACACTGACCTGCGTTAAAGTTACTAAAATTTTTGTTTTGATCGAGCTTTGATACTGTTCGGAGCACAAATTAGCAGGAATGTAAGCTGAAAAAATATTTTCTTCAAATTAGCCCTAAACTTTGTCTTCTTCAATACTCCACTTTGTGTGAGGACAAAGTTTAGGGCTAATTTTTCTAAATAAAGATTCCTTTTCTGTTGTTTTCTCAGTAACCTTTAGTCTCAACAATAGTGAAGCTAGATCCAAACAAACATTTCGATAATTATAGCGCAAGTCAAGGTACGCACTACTTTACTGCACTTGATAACCTCCGATTGTAGTACCGATTTGGCACATTTTATCCAGCGGGTGAATTCTTTAGCCGACTGGAGTAGAATTGAAGCCACTGAGCACCTGTTCACTGTAATTAAATGTTTTTAGAGTAAATTTTAGGGAAAATTTATGGGCCCCAAAAAGTTTTTTAGTCACTGTACATTTTCATATGAGGGGAGAAATAGGGTTGGTTTATTTGCACTGGTGTAATGGTTGGGAGCCCTGCTAAAACGTTGAAACTGCTGGGTCTGCAGTAAGAGTACGATAAAAAGGTTTGTCATCATATGAGGACAACGCTATGACGAATAGACACTAGGCAATCTCCGCACACTATGACGTGATACCCCTAAGATGCTGTGACTTCAACGAATGCGCCTCACTGCCTTTATTTACATCTCTTCAAGTCTCAATCTTCCTCCCATATCATTTACATGTACAGTGCGCGAAATCACAAACGCAACACCTCGACTTCTTTACATTTAGACGCCCAACCTTGCTTTAATAGTATCTAAACTACACCACTTACTGTACTTTTAACTGAGAGAAAATAATATGTAGTCTGTTTTATAATTGATTAAAGTCCTTTAATTTTATATCAAAACATGTGTTACGGGGCAAATCTCCAGTGCGAAGCCAACAAGAAATCAAACACATCTTTATTGTGTAGCACTCGAACCTAGTACTTAGCTGGCTTTCCTTTGTCCTATATCACGGTAAAAACTTCTTCGAAATGCTTCGGTTCAGTTTGAGCAAGTAATGGGACTAAATCTCGGCACAAAACATCCTTATCTCCTCCTACTATTCCTTGACATCCTGTAATTCCTGGTTACGCTTGCAGATTTTCCTGGTCATCAATTCCCACACATTATCAATAATTTTGAGGACTTGAGAGCATTGGACTTGAGAGCATTTGAAGCGCGCTATAGTGCGGAAAGACTTTGACCAAAGCCATTCTAGGGGCTTTTTGGCTGTTTGAATGGGGCAACTGTCCTGTTGGAACACCCATGTCGGTATTTCACCAAAAACATCTGCACAAAAAGGCAGCAAACCACTTTCTAAAGTATTAGACTTAGCTTTCCGCTTACCATTCAGAACGATGGAATCAGACACACCGTAGAACAAGATAACCCCCCAAATCATCGGGGATCCCCCCAATTCTGACGAGTTGAAAACTGCTTCTCGTCTCCTCTCAAATCATTTCAGTGGTACTTAAACCCATCAGGACAGTCGAGATTGAACTTCTTTTCGTCGTCAAAGATGCAGTAAATGAAGAATTGGGGTCCACGAGCAATGTTTCGTCCGGCGAAATGTACTCTTCCTAACATGTGATCCGCTGTCAGCTTTGGTCCCTGTTTCATTTTCTTGTACACAACAAAAATCACCCCTTAGAGCATATCCTGAACACGACACACTGGAATGGGAAGTTTGAAGTGCTTTTGAGATCGGAAGCAATTTTTTCTCCTTTGGAAGCTTTCCTAATGAGGCGTCGTAGGAGTTGCTCAAATACTTCGCCCTTTCGAGGCTTCGAAATTCTACGATTTCCGCTCTTCTTTCTCTTTAAAAAGCGAAACGCAGTTGTGTAGTTGCGCTCTACGAAGTCTCCAATTTCCATAAGGGATGATCCTTCATGATGGAGGGCCACAATTTTCCCCTTCTCGAACTGACTGAGGAGACTGATGTGCGCAAAATTTGCAAACGAAAAAAAAATCTAGAGGAGGACCAAATTTGGATACAGTATCGGGATTTGCAAGATATTTTTACAGTTCCTGAATTTGCAAGATATTTTTAATTTGGATGAGTGTGGCAAATTCATGAGTTGATTTTTTATTTTAAGACACAATGTCATTAATAGATGTCATTACTGTACACGTCCAAGGTCGACATACTTCTCGAAGACGTCGCAGTATTTAAACTTCGAAGTCGACGTCGTTGAGGCAACCCCCCGCCATCAACTACCCCATCGGCTCACCCCTTCTTTTAGCCCCTTAACATGACCAACCTCCGTCCTTCCCTCACCATCATACAAGTCATCCAGGCCGTCGTCCACTCAACGCTTTGGCCCTGATGGCAAATGTCCAACCGACTACGATGATTACTGTAGAAGGTTGGACCGGGAAACGCGTTCGGGAGTGGTTCCGGCCGTAACGTACTGCTTCGAGCAGGCAGAACAGAAGAGCGAAGAGGAGGGAAGAGGGAGGAGGGGGGAGGAAGGGAGAGGAGAGAAGAGGAGAGGAGATGGAGGAAGAGGAGGATGAGGAGGATGAAGAGGAGGACTGGGTGGATCCGTGGGAACCACTAGTGTATAACGGGGGGGGCTCCCATGGAGAAAAGAGTGGAGACCGAGGGAGTAATTGTGATCTCTGGCTCTTCTGACGAGGATGAAGAGAGAAGAGAAGAGGAGGATGAGGGGGAGGGGGACAAGGAAAGTGCTGGATTAGTGGGAAGGGGCCAGAAAATATGGAACAGGTGGTTCCGACTCCGGAACCGGATGGGGACGTCCTCGGTGGTCCAGATATTTCACAGGAGGCAGTGGAGAATTCTAAGCCGTTCGCGGATATTTGTGTGTACTGCGTGGGTGGAATGGATATTTTGGGGGAGCTGCTTGGCTCTGATGTAGAGGACTAAGATATGAAGGAAAGAATCTAGATATTTATCCTGATAGTGTCTGCTGTTAGTCTTTCTCGTTCACACGATTCCATTTGATGCATTTTATGGTTCTTAGTATGTTTCTTTGAGACTTTAGGGGTAGCCAAAAGTCAATATAAGCTGAGTGAACTGCTTCCTCATGGAGAGGTGAAGCAAGTTGGCAGACAACTTCAAGCCAAGTCCTGAGTAGTAGGGAGTTGAGAGTCAACTTCAGACCCAAGAAACCCTTTTCTTACGCTGCTCACAGAGCATCAGTGGTAGACCCTGCCCCTTCCATACTTGCTTGTAGACCTCTCAAATCTCTTCCATATACACTCCTTTTTATTTGTTCAACTATACCACGGCAGCACTTTTGTCGCTTGTATCACCTCCTTCTTGGGGTAGTTGGTTCTGAATATCTCTTCTCCCGACTATTTACCACTATCAGAGACCTTTGGTTGATATGTTGCGATCCCTGGTGTCTTGATTTTTTGAAGGAACGTGCTCTACATGAGTTCTTGTTATAGTGTTTGTCCAAGTCAAGGCCGTCGTTAACGTGACCGTTTGCTTTTCCCGCCGGAAAGTGTTTCGGTTCTAACCGATTGCTTTTTGGCTTCGCACTGGAGATTTGCCTCGTAGCACATATTTTCAGATAATTTTAAAGGACTTTACTCAAGTATAAAACCGACTGCAGATTCTTGTTTCTCGGTTAAAAGTACGGTTGGTGGTGTAGTTTAGATACTATTAAAGTTAAGTGGGGCGTCTAAATGAGATTAAGTTGAGGTGTTGCGTTTCTGATTTCGCGCACTGCCTACTCCCGTCTCCAGTCCCTGCTACCTCCAAAGCCATAGCCGAATACATCATCCAAGACTAAAACACCCAAGCCATCTCACCTCCTTTTACTTCAATGCTATCTCTTCTTTTTTTTCGGGCGAAGGCAGTTCTCCTATTGTAGCCGCTACAGTAGCAGTACGTAAGCTTGTAGGGCTTTTCACCCAACCTACGTAAATCACCAAGCTGGAGCTCGTAGTGAGTGGCCGTGAACCTCTGGGCTAAACTACCAAGAGAACCCTTAGTGGTAGAACTCATGCGCATCGATATGTGTGAGATCTACGACCCGCAGACTGTGCATTATGTCTGTACTCGCGCCTGGTGGACAACCCACTTTTTTTGAAAAGAGTGGGTTGTCCACCAGGCGCGAGCATAGGACAGTGAAACCGTAAAAAGATTTTGAGGAAAGCGTTTCGGGTAGGACAGGAGGATTGACTTGCATTTTGTAATGGCCACGAGGTTGCCCGATAGATACTCAATGAAGTTAAGTTTCTTCCTTACCTTTACTGTTGCAAACGCATGGTCATTTGCGGGCAGGAGAGTTCTGCGGTCTACTGTATTCAAACCCCTTACTGCATCTGGGCGCGCGAAATCTCTCCGCTATGGCCACCTCTGCGCCGAACTACGTATCGAGTTCCACCCGATGGCTTTCGATAAATACGGGTCTGCCGGTCCCGTTGCCGAACAAGGTCTGTCCAGAATTGCTGAGTACATCGCTCTACGGAAAGGTAGTAGCCCTGCCTTCGAGCGCGATCGCTTGTTCACGATTATCAGCTCGCTCATACAACAACGAACTTCTGTCGCGATCAACCGACGACAACTCAACCGCTCCTGGCTCGGATCGATTTTTCCCCCTTTGAGGGCCGCTAGCCCCCCCCTTTCCTGATTGGTAAAGTCTTCTTCTTCTATTCAAACAGTATGGATCTACAGTACAGTATCAGTAAAAGACTGATGAAATCAAATTTGGCCCGATTATCCTATGCGCAGTTCGATGCCCTCGGACGTACAGTATTAGGTTACTAATACGTCAATAACCTAATACGTCCGAGGGCATTGAACTGCGCCCCTTGGCAATCGACGTTTATGGCCAGATCGACATCTCCGGCCTCCAGCTCCTCCAGGACAATGCCAGCTGCAACGCCGCTAGGCGGGGAAAGCCTGCCTTCACGGAGTTTCACGCGCTTCGTACAATGGTGTCAGCATTCGTGCAGCGGTATATTGCCGTCATGATCAACCAGCGCAAATTATGCGCGGTTGAACCCCAATAGGTCCAGCCGGGGCCGTACGGTCCCCTCGTAATGCATTTTAGTAATAAAAGGTCACCATTCCCCCCCCACAGTAAACTTTTCCGTAGTATTTCAAAACGGATGTCTGCACTGGTAAATGCCAGAGGACGAGTGAAAAAGTATTGGAATGATACCTCCCTGAACTGTTTAGAGTGTCCTGGAGCTTCTATCAATCTATCGCCGCAGAAAAGTGCGGCAACAGAAGTTGACACTTTTAGCATATCCTTTAAGGTTGTATTGAATCTCAAATCTTTCTCGCCATTCGCCATGATTTTGTTTCAGACTGCAATTTGAACGCTAGTTCGGTTCTTGCAACACCGCAATCAAGTGTCGAAATGGATGCAGCGATGTGGATAGGACGCAGTAGTCCCAGAGGGAAATTACTTTAGTGACATCATAACCAATCGACGACGACGCTCCTTTGTAACGCTTCAAGTCTAACGCCCTATCCGACCTAGTTGCCCCTCTTTTTCCGTGAGGCCGCCTTCGCCAACCCGCGTTTGTCTGCTTTCAGCCGTCGGTCCACCAATGTACGTACTCCACGCATAGCTTTCCTACCCTTCCCCTTGGTAGCTCCGACATTCATTCGGCCACCAGGTCGCACAACCTGATACTGCTTTCTCTTGTTTTTCTTCCCTCCCTTCTTCATTGCCTGCTTGTAGAGATCCTCAATCGCCCTCATTCGTGAACTAGCTGGTACATCCCTTGCTCCGCAATGCTATTCGCCTTTGCCTTCATCGCTTCCATTTTTTTCTCAGCCCGAGCCCTTCGCCTGGCCTTGGCTTCTGCTTCTTTTTAGTAGGCGCCGCCTGCAGGGACTTGATGTATTCCTTCATTTCTTCAACTTGCTCCTTCGATACAGGAGGCTGTCGCTTTCTATACGTAGGGTCCGGATCCGCAAACCATCGAGGCAGATCAATCGGATCATCAAATGTGTACCGATTGTAGCCTCATCCAACACGTTGCTAGCTTCAGTTTTACCCTGTCTCATTCGCCGCCCAATCGCAACCATCTCCGCCTTTTCGTCTGTGTCGTAGTCCGATGAGTGGAACGAGGAAGTACTCTCTTCACCACTTCGTTTGCATCCTTTTCTTTTTCCTCGGAACCACATCAAAATCGTCTCCTCATTGCCCGTTTTCTTTGCCTTCTCTTTTGCAATTGTAGAGCCTCCTGCCTTGCTGCGGCGTGAATGTCTTCACCCTCCCTCTCAACGATTTCGTAGTCCATATCGCTATCTTTTCAACCTCCATCCTGCCTCCTTTCGCAGATTGCGCCCCCTCATCCACTCCGTCAACATCTTCGTCCGATGATAATGCAACAACACCGTCAAACATTGGCTGAGAAAACCATAGAGGCCTCACGAGATTGCCTTGCCTTGGAGCTAATGCGGATGTCCTCACCAAAACTATCGTCGCTAGATTCAGAAGAGTCAATCTCCAGTTTGGGCCCGTCCCTGTCCTCTTTTTCCGACTCGCTTCCCTCACGTATCGCAGTTTTTCGTTCAAGCGCCTCTCGAATTGCCTTTCGCTTCGTTATCCTCTTGCGTTCCTTGATTCTTGCAGAAGAACACCATTTTTGTCTCGCTTCTTGCGAGTCAAATATACTTTGTACCATCTGTCAAGATCCTCCTCAATGTCCACTCCCTATCCATCCATGATTCGTCCAGGCACCCAGTCTTGTACGGCAACCTTGTTTGTGCTGGTACTGCGGTTGCTTCATCTCCGCTCATTTCGTTATCAGCTTCTGCCGCTCCATCAGACTCGTACATAGGGACATCGTCATCTCTGCCCGTGCTTCTCCGCCCGTTTGCTGTACTCAGGGGAATAATCCGTCAATTGCATCTGTTCCGGTTTCACCGTCCGCCTCTGGCAAAATAATCTTCATGTCTATTTTCCGCTGATTTGCGCTCCTAACTTTGTTCGCTTTTCGCCTCGTCCGCTTGTCTTTGGCCAACGCTTCTGCTCTCACCTTCTTCATTTCCTCGTCGATATCGTCTCCTCTCTGATTCATCCGTCCCGTCTTCTGACTTGTCAGCATTGTCACTCCCCTCTTTCCCATCTCGTTTTGCACGCTCTCCGCCACTTTCGGCACCATCAACACCATTTTCCTCAGCATCAGTCCCGCCCTTTACTGCTTCGAGCAAATTGAGCTTCCCCAATGCCGTTCTTGCAGCTGCACGCCACTTCAGCAGAAGCTTAAAGTCGCGACGAGCCAGGACCTTGAGATCCCCGCAACAGCTCATGACCTCTGGTGTTGTTTCTGGCATCCCCTTCAATACATCAACAACGTTATCCGCTGCTTCATTTCCTTCGGTTCCCCAATTAATCGCGTATCAAAAGAAAACTTGCTAGATTCGACCATCATGGCAACTGGCCTCGGAGTGCGCAGTAGTCCAATACTGAGACTTCTTTGAACAGGATAAACTGGCCGTCTTCATAGCCTCCCCTGTTTCTCTTCCTCTTTTTCAAATCCTTCATCACGGTATTCAGAAACAATCTGGCTTGTTATGACTTTCAAGCGGCCGTTCCCTTCCCATATCCTTAAAGACATACTTTGGATTCAACAATCTCGAGTCAATGCTCTTCGGTGCTGCGTAGTCTAAGCACATAACGTAAATCTCCGCACTCTCCGCACGACTGGCAGCCGGTTTTGTGGCACTCACTCGACCAAACAACTGGTTCATGACAAACAATAATGAATTATAATCATGACTCCGAAACACTTTTGTAACAAATGTCCCCCCAATGCGCAAAATTCGGTAGCCAATTTCAGGCCGCCAACGTCAACTCACTCTGCGTGTACGCATCCTGTAGCCATGCTTTTCCCATATTCGGACTACCATCATTCAACACGACGTCACCTTTCCCTCACCCCCCCACCGTGTGCATCAAACAAAGCACGCTTCAAATGAGCGCGCGAGCGCTGTCAGTAGTAATATCGCCAACTATGCCTACACATCCGGGAACGGGGCGAATAGGGACGAGATCGACCTATACACGGGGCGGAACGGGCATGTGCTTTCGGGCGACTTGCATCCAACCACCGGGGGCAGCGCAAAGATCGACTAGTCCATGTGCGGCGGAGGAGAGAAAGTCATGTCGCTTGTTGAGTTGTACCAGTTTGAATGAGGCACGGGAGCGGAAACCTTGCTCTTTGGCAAGATGGTAGAACTTGTCCTGGCGGTTCTTGCCGACCTTTCCTTTTTTGCCCATGCTCGGAGGGGACAGAGGAAGGAAACTGGAGCTAAATAGGGGGGGGCCTGGACAAGGTTGGTGCGTAAAACGAAGATCAATGTACCCTTGATGGACGACCGATGATACCGTTTGAGTTGCCGCTACGCCACCGGCGAGAACACCAGCATAGTACAGAAATGTCCTGTACAGCCGAAAGCTGTAAGGTGCGAGTATGCAAATGGACTTTCGCAATAAGGTACTATGCATTACACTGTAATGACAATGTTTTGACAATACTGCTTGCACTACGTGTGTAGCTTTAATTGAGGTGGAAGGTACTGTACTGTACTGTACTGTACTGTACTGTACACCTGTATACTGTAACACTACGAACTCTCGCAGTACCAAGTCACTACAGTACAAATCTAGTTTTGAATCGGGTGTACTGCACAACTGTACAGTACTGTACTGTATACTGTACGTACAGTATAAACCAACAAAATGCTTCTTCCTTCCCATACAGAAATGTACTGTATTTCTGTGAATGCCAGTGGCGTGAGTGGGGCCCCTCTGATCCACTTGGCAAGTGTAGCAGCGGCTCGTCCAGAGGCCATCACATGGAAAAACTCTGTAATAGCCTATAGAAATTGCGACTTTGTGGTGGAGGAAGCTCGCAAGAGTTGCACGAGGTGGCACGGCTTAAATCTCGAGGCCCCAGCAGCAGCACTAGGTTCAAAGGACCAGATGGCGCGCAGGACATCCTCTTCAATAAAGTCTCCAAGACCAGAGGAATGTTTCTTGTGGAGAGAGGTCGCAACCGTGCTTTGATGGTTCGATGCCCGTTGTAGGAGCTTGGCATGTTAGGCCTGTTAGGCCTGTTAGGCCTGTTATAAACCATGAAGTGAAGACGGGAACCCGACAGGGAGACAGCTTGGGAGGACTGTTCTCCGACCTAGTCCTGCACCCCATCGTCCTGAGAATACAGAATTTGCTGTTCTCTAACGACGATGGCGAAAGGGAGGTATGGCAGCTGCTACTACAACTATCGTATCATGACGACGGATAAAGTATATCATCGGAACCCATGAGCAGCTACTGAGAGCGGTAAAAGTCCTTTCGTCGTCATACGCCACAGGCCGAGGCCTCCATCAATCACTAACATAGTGCGAGGTTTGGTGACCTACCACACCATCGCTGTCCGTCCAAGAGCTTGAACCAGCCGCACTACAACAAACATACACCGACGAAACTCGTATTGTCAAAGTCTCGACAGGCTCGGCAGCATTCATGCCACAGGATTTCTACAAACACGTCGAGTCCCTTAAGCCCTTCCTGGAAACGATTGCCGACCTCGAGGACACCCAATTGGCGCTTGAATTCATCCGAAATTGCTTCGGCGTCTGCAAGGTCGGCAATTTGATGCGCGCGGAAAGACCTTACGTTGGCGCGCGATATTGCTGCCGCCGCTTTCCTCGCCTCTTGCGCCGCTCCTAAGACACTCGGTCACTCTATCTAAACGGCTTCGATACAAACCCTCAGCACATACAACGTTTCAGTTGATGCCTACAGGGTGTGGTCTGTTGGCCGTCGAAATAGTTCCCCTCAGCGCCCGAATAATGGACAACTAGACTATGTTCCATGACTAACTACAATAATCCCGGGCAGGTCTCACGCGATGCATACGCGGAATGCGGTTGGCACAAATGGTATTTGCTATGAGATTATATATGCAAAAACTCCTGCCGGTTGGCGAACATCCCTCCCTCTTGGTCGGACGTAACCTATTTTTCTCCTCGAGTTTAGTTGTACATGCCAGATACCTATAGTAGGTGGCTTTTTCATGTTGCCTGGTGCTTTCTTTCAGTGAAGCATAGTGACTGTTACGGGTTGGGTGAAAGCTGAGTCTGTCGATAAGGAGCGGCTGAAACCCAAGCTTGTCGAGTCGTAGCAGCTACAGATCTGGTGGATACATGAAAGCTGATCGGTAATGCATCAACATTACGTGGAGAGTTAGTTGTGGGAGGGCGTCAGATAGGGTGAGATATATCAAGATGTAACGTTTTCGATTCCTAGTGTCAGTCACAGAGGGGTGACCGGTGGGCGGCTGATGTCTCTCAGCACTGCAAGGAGCAAAGTATGGTTACACCGGTTACGTGAGGGACGAGTTGGCAAGGGACGCTGCCGGAAGGGTGAAACTTGGAAGAAACAAAACTCACACGTGTCACAGATTACGGAGCAGGAGGCAGTGCAAATGTTGAGCGGGGGTCGGTGCGTTGAAGAATGGGTTTCTTGTATTCAATTACGGTGTTTGACTGGAACAGTTTAGTTAACGATGTCTGGTTGACGTAACACACCGTGAATGGGCCTGGTTGATCCACCTGACACTGACTCTGGATTAGGATAACGTTGAAGCTGTCATCGGTAGACCCAGGAATCATGTTGAGAGAACAAGTGTGCGAGAGAGAGGAACTGGTGAACCAACCAAGGGAGCAGATGCAAATGCAACGAATACCGTACCATGTGCCGATTTAAGAAACCCTACAAAATTTTCCAGCAATTTGAGGTAAAGCAATGAAGCTCGATGCTTGAGAAATCGGGAAAGTTATGTATGATATGGTAGCCCCCGATTCATCTACTGTACTGTACAGTAGTACAGTACAGTAATACCCACCTCAAAAAAAAACCTCACTCACCGCTCACATATCAAACAAATGGCCTCCTAGCACGCCCTGCGCCTCTCTGCACCCAACCACCAATTTCTCCGTACCCTACAAGACAATCCTGCATCTCTGCAAGCCAACCCTCATCTCCCCGTTCAAAGCTCCCTTGCGCGCATCAATCGTCCGCGTCTACTTTACACCATCCTCATCCCCGCTCCTCCACTCCCACCAATCCCCTATTCTCAAAAATTCCACACCCGACCATGACACCCTGCTTCATTCCCACCAACCCTCTCCCTTCCATTCCCCCTCCTGCACCCATTCAAAATGTCGCATCTCCATGTCCCTAACCCCACCCAACGGCAACCGTCCCGGCTGGGGATCCTCTTCCGGTCGTCGATCCTCCCACCGCAACGGCCCAGGCTCCGGCGGTTTCTCCAACAACAATTCCGGCTTTGGCTCCGGTTCCGGTAATCGCCCCTTTCGTAGTCCCGGTGGTGGTGGTGCCGCCGACTCGAACAGCAACCCACTAGTCGCCCTGTGGAATGCCTACAATCAAAGCCTCGAATCAAATCCCCTCATTACAAAGGCAATGACCTCCCTGGTCGGTTTCTTGTTGGGGGATCTCATCGCTCAAAAGTTTCTCGGTGGCAAGGATGCCGAGTTGGAGGTCGCTCGGTTGGCCAGGATGGCTAGCTTCGGCTTTCTCATTCACGGTCCCGTGGGCCATTATTTTTACGGAATGTTGGATAGGCTAATTGTTGGCAAGTCGCCGTTGAAGTCGCCAGTAAGGTCGTCGTTGATCAAGTCTTCTGGGCACCCATTTTCACCGCGGTGTTTTTCGCCTACCTGGGTTTTGCGGAGAGGAAGACCATGGAAGACGTTGTCACCAAGATTAAGAATGATACTTGGACTGGAGTTACGGCTAGTTGGAAGGTAAGTCACTACACTGCTATGTCCAGCATCAAGTCGAGAATTTGCCGGCCCCGGTGTCATGATTGCACCCGCTGACTCTCTTAACTGTGATTTCTGTTTCTGTTTTGTTCTAGTTCTGGCCGTTTGCACATGTATCAACTTTGCTCTCATCCCAACCTCGCAAAGGTTGCTCTACATCAATACCTTGCAGGTCGGGTACAATGTCTTCCTCAGCTTCCTTGGGAACAAGTAGGACACATTTCCTACTGTAATGTTTGCACTTTCCCCAATCTGTAGAGTCCCTCTCATCTCGCTATCATTGCTGTAAGTCTTTTCGATGAAAGAATCGCCATTTGGCACTCCAATTAAAGAAAGCATCACGACATATGCCTCTACCGAACCCCGACAAAGATCTGCGTCATCTCATCCAACCCTTGATACCGAGATCAAATCCCTTACCAACTGCTAACATTTACTTCTCAAGTCTATCCCGAGCAGGTTCACTAAGCATTTTCACTGCGTTGGCCAGGGCAATTGAGCATCCCAAGAGGAACAAAGAGCCCCTCACCGCCAATTCACCCGGGTTTTACGTGCATGCGCTTCCCCCTACTACTATCGCTCACTTTTGTTTGCCTCTTCAGAGTGGCCTGAGTCCTCATCGGTTAATCGCTCAAAATCGTTTTTCCCAGCTACCGTCGCCCGCGCACTCAGCGTGAGCATGAATACTCGGCCTCCCCAGTCACCTCCCTCTCCACGCCCATCCACTTCGGAATCTCTAGCCTCTCGCCAACTTCGCAATGGCACCTCAGCAACTTGATCCCCGGCTCCACGTTTTCGATTTCATCCAGCACAAAGTATTTGCCGCCGTACAGAAAACACCGCCTGCGAATCATGACCGTCTCCCTGCTCGCATCCTGATGGACCAACAGAGTAGAATATTCTCGACTGGTGATCTGCCGCTTCGTGTCGCGCCCATTCTGTCGCACCTTATGGACATATGTGTAGACACCGCCCTTACCCCTCTTCCTCACACTCTCCCGCTCTGGACCGCCGTCACCGCCCCTCCTCAGAAAGGATTGTTCAACCAAGAACACTTCTCCGTTCACTTTGTCCCACTCTCTACTTTCATCACGCAACAAGTACTTCCTCACCACTCGCTTCCTCAAATGCAAACCTGCCAGCTCCGAAATACGGGCATCGATTCTGTTAATTTTCTCCGCAAACCCCGTCTTATTATCCACCACCCTCAAATGAGGGTGTCCCACCCAGGCATTCTGCGTAGAGCGGTCCAAAGCAATAGCCTCCTCTCAGTCTCCGTCCTTGCTTTGTTATTCTCCAGAGTATAAAAAGCGCTTGCCCCATCTGCAGCCGTCACCAAATGCACGACCAGATCATACCTGCCGTCCCTCAACTCAATGATATCCCAATTATTTCTCGCCAGCATTTCTCGCCAACTTTCATCTGTCATATATGCCCTTCCGTCACAAACCCCTCGATCACACAACACGAAACTTTCCTTGCCAGACATCCGTGCTACATTGGTCAATGCATCTTCCAATGCAATCTGAGTGCGAAGTAATTGGGTCTGAAAATTCAACACTTGCTCAGAGGTCATCCCTGCGAAAGAGCAGCCGCCCGTAAACATCAAAGTTGCAGCTTCAGGAACAATATACACTCCAAAACCACGACTGCGCAGGCGCTCTGCAATTTCTGCCAATGCCGTGGTCTTTCCAGCACATGGCCCACCTGTGATAGCCACACGATGAACTTGCGATACGTAACCATTGTCTGTTTGTAATGAATCCATTGGGGAGCAAAAGGCTGTTGATTCCGCTGTTGGTTGAGATGAAGGGAGCATATGGGATGCACAGCTGAGTGGCAGAGGACACATATATACAGGATTTCGGTGCGTGATTGACGCCGGCCGGAATAATGGCAGCTTTAATAGATGGAGAGCTACCCCAAATGGGATCCTCTTTTTCAAGCCAGACATCAGAGAAAGAAGTACACGCGCCGTTTGCAAAATTACCAATCATGCGTTATGAATACCAAGTGTGATCATACTTGTCGACTTTAATATTTTTTGAAAATTACAGTAAAATTTATTCCATTCTTCACCAAATTAAACTGTACTGCCGGGAATTATGACCGTCAATATGCCTTCTGGTCCCTCCCTGCTCATCATACGGTACTGTAACTCCCAAGCCATCATCCCATTCACCGCGCTCCTCGACCACTCGTCCATCCACCATCTATTCACACACCGCTCGCCAGCAATGGCCTCTGATTCTCATCACACTCGTTCCTTAATCCTCGGCACGTCCGTCCAAGTACCGTCACACTCTTTTCAAATCACACTTTCCCACATCCCTTTCACAACCCTCTCGCCCAACCTCAACGAAAAGGCTATCACCGCCGGTTACACCGACCGTTCCTCCGCCGATCCCACCACCCTCACGCTAGCCCTTGCAAACGCAAAGGCTGCAGCCCTCGTCCCCTCGCTTCCCCCCCACTCTCTCCTTCTCACCTCGGACCAAGTCGTCTCGTACAACGGAACGATCCGTGAAAAACCACAAACCCCCGATATCTGCCGAGAATATCTCAAAAGCTACGCCAAACACCCCCTCATCACCGTCACCGCTGTAGTGCTCACAGACCGCCAGTCCGGAAAGAAAGTCGAAGGCGTGGATGTCGCAGAGCAGTTACTGCACCCAGTGCCAGATTCCATCATCGACCAACTGATCGCCAAAGGCGACGTCTTACACTGTGCAGGCGGTATAACCGTCGAAGACCCACTCCTCGCCCCATACCTCGCGCACCGCAAGGGCGATCTGGAAAGCATCATGGGCCTCCCCGTCCAACTCGTACGCCAACTACTCTCCCGCATATAAACCCCAAACACACCCAAACACCAGCCCCTAAACCGCACCCCTCCCTCCATCCACCCATCCACCACCCACACCTTCCCACACATCACAGACCACCCCATTCCCCACCCCCCAATACCTCACCCACGCCGTCGTCTCAACGCGTAACCCACACCCACAACTGCAGCCGCAGTCGCAGCAGCTGCGGCCGCCGCTGCCACTACAACGGGGGACGACAACGATGCGTCGTCATGATACACCGGCTGCGGGTACTGCGGACGAGAAGAGCGTTGCAGCCTTGAAGACGAGGCCGTGGATACAGTCGGTGAAACGGTGGTAATGCCGTACGCACAGTCAGTGGCTACATGACGTGGGAAATCACAGCGACGAACTCGATGGTGACAGGTGGGACAGGGGTCTGTGAGTGAGGCACAGCGGGAGACGTGGAGGGGGAGGTTGTGGGGGAGAGGGGGAGCGCGCAGTAGGGGCAGGGTTGGGTGTGGTGTTCGGGTGGGGTGGAGGAGGTGGGGGAGCGTGGGTTTAGGGGAGGTGGAGGTGGAGCGAGGGGGGTTGGGGACAAGAAGGGGAGAAGGGAGGTTTGGTTGGATTGCGGTTTGGACCGGAGTTGTGTCGCGGGCAGACGAGTTGATGGATGGTGATGTTTGCGGCGGGTACGGATTCCCCGCAGGTTGCGCATGGGAATAGGGAGTCGGAGGATTGCATTGTTTTGGGTTGCGAGGTGGGGGAGAGGATTTACGTAGTTTGGGGAGGGAGGTCGCGGTTGCGACGGCGATGGATGCGAGCCGGATGAAGTACCGCAGGGTTGAACAAAAATCGGAAAGTTCTCGCTGTCCACATCGCTGTACACATCGCTGTACACATCGGAAATTGGATTTTGCCAATCATGATACTGTAGTATACTGTACATATGTACTGTACAGTACACTATGTACAGTTCAGCACTCTATCCGATCAGGCCCGCAGCTTTTTGCAAACGTGTACACGTTGATCTTTGGAACAACCAAACCGTGTCGTACTGTACTGTACTGTACTGTGCTTTTGCAAAGGCCAGTTTGATAAAAAGAGACAGCAATCAATACAATATGATCCAGAGGCTTCAAAGCGATTCTCGTCGACACACCCATTCACACGCTTCTTCATTCGGCGGCTGAAACAATCTTCTCCGTGTTCCCGATCCCTGCCGTGCAGGAAAAAACAGACTATCGTTAAAAACATGCATTCATATTCATTCCTCATGTGTGGCAAGGAAAATAACACCTTGCCTCGTCCCGCGCGTCGCACAACCACTCCTATCTTCACATCTCCCATGTCCAAGCGCTGATTCCCTCACGGGCCTTCCTTTCCCCCGTCGGATCCTACCCTCCCCAACGCGCCACCTCCATTCCATCACAATTACTCAAATCACACATCATGTTGAATTTGAGCCCCGGCGGCAATATATTCCTCCTCCTCCTCATCCTACAGTCCCTTTTTACCCACCCGCACCCTGTCCGGCCTCTCGGAACCCTTTCACCCAAACAACCCCCTCGCCAAATGTTCTCCCCTTCCACCCATTCCCACACTCCCCCACCCCCCCCCAAACTCTCCCTCCATCATCTACTCGGCTCCCCTGAAACTGTAGATACCTTTTTCGACACCCATTTCCAACGCACCCACTACTACATCCCCTATTCCCACCGTCCTGACCGCCGTCGCTGGCTCAACATCTACCGCCGTCTTCTCCCCACAACAATCTCGACGCCCTCTCTCCCGCAACGCCTCCGCTCTCTCCGAAAATCCCCTCACCCTACACACCGACCTCGATCTCATCCGCCCTTCCCTTCCTGCCGACGATATCATCGATACCCTTATTCCCTCCACTTCTCTAAATTATGTCATCGATTTACCCGCCGTGCATCAAGCGTTCAAGGATGGCTTCGCCATTCGTGTTTATCACATGCAACATGCGCACCAAGGCCATAGCTCAATTGGTTGACGCTTTGCATTCGTTTTGGATGGTGTCGGTGAAAGCAGAGTTGGAAATGGCACCCGGTGCTACTGTCCCGCTGCGGGTCAGTTGCGAGTGTTTGCGGAAGATTGCTTTTTTGTTCAATTGGAGGGTAAGCAGCGCGTTTTGTTGTACGAGGGGTTGTTTCCGTATCCCGCCCACCATCATTTGAAAGACGACGATGTGATGAGGGGGATTCGAGAGGGAGTAAGGATGCAGAGGAGAGAGTCGTTGAATTGGAAGATGGGGACCTGTTGTATGTTCCTGCAGGGTGTGGGGTGAGATTGCACGGGGGATTGGTTTCGTTGCATGTGGTGGTCAAAGTGGGGTTGGGGAGAGTGTCATTGCAGATGCGATTGTGGCTGCGATTCGAGCGGTAAAGGAGCCTGTGTTGGATAACCCGTTGGATGAGCTTTTGGTAACGGGTGATGGGTGGAGTATTTGGCGACCTGGGAGGATGTGGTGGAGGGATGTGTAAGAATTGCGGCTGAGTTGGTACCGGAGATGAGACGGTTTTTACCCGTTGGGATGAAGGTCTCGGAGATTATGGAGGAGGTGCATGATATAGGGACGGAGGAGGTAGCGGTGGAGGAGTGAGGAGGTTTGCACGAGCCGCACAGGAAGCATTGTTTGAGCCGGTTCTGGGGTTTTGGTTGGTGAAGAAAAAGTAGAGGGGTTAGTGAAAGAGGAAGTAGTGGAATGGGCAAGGATTGTTGTAGAGGAGGGAGAACGGGGAACTTGGTGGAGTGGTTTAAGTTGTGTATGGGAGTGTTGGCAAAACGAGGAGGACAATGCGCGAAATGGGATTAAGGTGCTGCATCTAAACTTGTATGACAGAGAGGAAATAGAGAGGGAGGAAAGGATCGAATGGAGGGATCAAGTTTTGGCAAGGCATGGGTGCGGATGCAAGGCGGGCGAGGGGAAAGGATGACTCTAAGCCAGAGTAGAGAATGACGGATGGTATCTTAGCGGCGGAGAGAGATATTTACTGATTACTTATGTAGAGTGTGCAGCGACTGGCCGACTATTCAGTTAAGAGCTAACTGGATGGACCAAATCAGTCACGTGCAGTGGGCTCGCGACATGATGGCCATAGCCACCGACAATAACAAGGCGCAATTGATACGCCGGTAGATGCGCGTGCGAATAGTAGCGTCCGAGGTGTGGCATTTCCTGGCAACACGAGGTACAAACTCTTCGATAAACAACAGTCTCCGTTGAAGGGGAACCGAGGGAATCAAAAATAAAGGGCTAGAATCGGCGGGCAGGGTCGCGGGAGGGCTGGGAGGGGGTACCAGGCGCCTTCTCAGCCTACGTCGTAGGTCTAGGACCTTGCGTTGGTGCGTGAGGGCGGCAGCCCCACCAGCGACTTGCCTCGCTTTCGTGAGTGAGGACTGCTTAAAAGGGGAGGTCACGGCGACGTCACATGCTATGGGCCGGTCGGGGAGGCCAGCTTCACGGTCACGGGGGGCTTGCACGAGGAGGATGTCGGCTGGCCTAAAGTCCGTACCCGGAGCAAGATTTCTTAACTTTAAACTCATAGTCCAGGCCGGCGGAGCGGAAAACGTGCCACGCGAAAACGTTGCGGACGGAGTTGTGGCCGTGAACGTGTCCAAACTCTGAGACTCAGCGGGCTGCGATACGATTACCCTGGACGTCTAGGTCCTACTGGCAGTAGTGGCATTTCAAGGGCAAAGAGTCTGTGTCGACTGGAGACCGAGGAGTCTGCGCAGCATGATGCTCCAGTGCTCCGACTACACCTTTGTCGCATTTGTGGGATGCGCCAATGGGAAAGCGGCGGCCGCGCTGTGACGAAACGCCAGGGCGCGTATACGATGACGGGTTGGTTCCTCAAGGTGGCAGCTAGGACACGGCACCCTCTTTCATAGGTCATCTTCCCAAAACACTTTTACCTTGGCCTCTTGTTGTGCCCGATTTAGTTGGGATTGAAGACTGACGGGCATGTCAGCAAGGAGGCAGGGTCAAAGGCGCCTAGGTCTGTGACGAATAGATCGCTTTGGATCCGACGGAAGAAGTTGAGCAGAGGCGAGCGTGCCTGGTTGACCAGGAAGGATCTATCGCCACAAGCGCGTTTCCCAAGTACTGCGACGGAGCGGAGTAGAGTAGGCGGCTGAGCGTAGGCGGGCGGAATCAGCCTCCAGAATGTTGGCAGCGACAGCCCCGTGCTGGTATGGACCTATGCTGGAGAATCCATGCCCTCCTAGACGGAGGGGAGACGCGCTTGTTCCCAGGCGTCATCCGTTACAGAGACGTGATGGAGCGCGATATAGGAGGACCCTGAGAGGGTCAAACTCAGCTGCAGGCTCAGCGGCGTGCTGAGGGTCAGCAAGCCGAAACGCGTGAAGCCCACGGCGTGCCTAGGCACATCGGCGGTGCATGTGGAAACAAGCCCGGGGATCCCGGACCTGTTCTAGAGCGCCAGGGTGCGGCGACACCCCTGCACCTTGCTGCGCAAGAATGCCTTGGTAAAGGCAGCGTTACCCAACGGGGCCCGAGCAGCTCAAACCCGCTGCCGGGGCATTCCGAGAGCGGAAACTCTGCCAGGAAGGCCGCGCGGTCCACCGGCGAACTATGCGGCCAAGAGATGCGCTTCTTACGGTGCTTGATGAAAATACCAAAGACGGGCCGCAGAGCGCAAGGGACTACGAGGCGCGCCGTAGACCGGTGAGAGACCCCATTATTGTGCCGTCATCGGCGTACCACTGATTCAGTATGATAACCTCCTTTTCGGCGACCCGCCGAATGAGCAGCTGGATCGTCGACAAGAAAAGGAGCATGCTCGCAGGGTACCCCTGCCGGTTTCCCTGGCGTTCGAAAGAATCGTCCGCTCGCGATTTGGAACAGTGAGCGGTGGTTGGAACGACTTCACACCATGTTTTGCAAATCGGGCAAGTGAGGCGGCACGGGATGGCAGCATGCCCAGCATTGTTTGCCTATCAACTCAGTTGAAGGCATTGCGAGCATCGATGAGGACGGTGGCAACGTTTGGGTCCGGGAAAGAGAAACCTTTACTGTGAACAGTACTGCACAGTGCCGCTCTGGAGGGATTGCCATCCCTCGCCCCAACCGCACGTTGGGTCGATCTGGGAAAGGCGCGTAAGGAAGGTTGTCGCCTCGATCATGCTCAGCAATGCTCACTGTACCCTGCCGCACTCAACCAGTGCTGTCTTCGTCACAGCAAGAGATGGGTTGTAGCTGTTGCTGTCCTACTGGTGTTACTCAAGATCGTTCACCTTGAGAACTCGTCGCTGTCGTCGTCGCTTTCTATAAGCACATCGCTTCCACCTGGAATTTTTCGAGCCGTTGAATTCTCTGCTTGCCGAGATTTCAACAAGCCCGGGGATCCCGGACCTGTTCTAGGAGCGCCAGGGTGCGGCGACACCCCTGCACCTTGCTGCGCAAGAATGCCTTGGTAAAGGCAGCGTTACCCAACGGGGCCCCGAGCAGCTCAAACCCGCTGCCGGGCATTCCGAGAGCGGAAACTCTGCCAGGAAGCCGCGCGGTCCACCGGCGAACTATGCGGCCAAGAGATGCGCTTCTTACGGTGCTTGATGAAAATACCAAAAGACGGGCCGCAGAGCGCAAGGGACTACGAGGCGCGCCGTAGACCGGTGAGAGACCCCATTATTGTGCCGTCATCGGCGTACCACTGATTCAGTATGATAACCTCCTTTTCGGCGACCCGCCGAATGAGCAGCTGGATCGTCGACAAGAAAAGGAGCATGCTCGCAGGGTACCCCTGCCGGTTTCCCTGGGCGTTCGAAAGAATCGTCCGCTCGCGATTTGGAACAGTGAGCGGTGGTTGGAAACGACTTCACACCATGTTTGCAAATCGGGCAAGTGAGGCGGCACGGGATGGCAGCATGCCCAGCATTGTTTGCCTATCAACTCAGTTGAAGGCATTGCGAGCATCGATGAGGACGGTGGCAACGTTTGGGTCCGGGGAAAGAGAAACCTTTACTGTGAACAGTACTGCACAGTGCCGCTCTGGAGGGATTGCCATCCCTCGCCCCAACCGCACGTTGGGTCGATCTGGGAAAGGCGCGTAAGGAAGGTTGTCGTCCTCGATCATGCTCAGCAATGCTCACTGTACCCTGCCGCACTCAACCAGTGCTGTCTTCGTCACAGCAAGAGATGGGTTGTAGCTGTTGCTGTCCTACTGGTGTTACTCAAGATCGTTCACCTTGAGAACTCGTCGCTGTCGTCGTCGCTTTCTATAAGCACATCGCTTCCACCTGGAATTTTCGAGCCGTTGAATTCTCTGCTTGCCGAGATTTCAACAAGCCCGGGGATCCCGGACCTGTTCTAGGAGCGCCAGGGTGCGGCGACACCCCTGCACCTTGCTGCGCAAGAATGCCTTGGTAAAGGCAGCGTTACCCAACGGGGCCCCGAGCAGCTCAAACCCGCTGCCGGGGCATTCCGAGAGCGGAAACTCTGCCAGGAAGGCCGCGCGGTCCACCGGCGAACTATGCGGCCAAGAGATGCGCTTCTTACGGTGCTTGATGAAAATACCAAAAGACGGGCCGCAGAGCGCAAGGGACTACGAGGCGCGCCGTAGACCGGTGAGAGACCCCATTATTGTGCCGTCATCGGCGTACCACTGATTCAGTATGATAACCTCCTTTTCGGCGACCCGCCGAATGAGCAGCTGGATCGTCGACAAGAAAAGGAGCATGCTCGCAGGGTACCCCTGCCGGTTTCCCTGGGCGTTCGAAAGAATCGTCCGCTCGCGATTTGGAACAGTGAGCGGTGGTTGGGAACGACTTCACACCATGTTTGCAAATCGGGCAAGTGAGGCGGCACGGGATGGCAGCATGCCCAGCATTGTTTGCCTATCAACTCAGTTGAAGGCATTGCGAGCATCGATGAGGACGGTGGCAACGTTTGGGTCCGGGGAAAGAGAAACCTTTACTGTGAACAGTACTGCACAGTGCCGCTCTGGAGGGATTGCCATCCCTCGCCCCAACCGCACGTTGGGTCGATCTGGGAAAGGCGCGTAAGGAAGGTTGTCGTCCTCGATCATGCTCAGCAATGCTCACTGTACCCTGCCGCACTCAACCAGTGCTGTCTTCGTCACAGCAAGAGAGGGTTGTAGCTGTTGCTGTCCTACTGGTGTTACTCAAGATCGTTCACCTTGAGAACTCGTCGCTGTCGTCGTCGCTTTCTATAAGCACATCGCTTCCACCTGGAATTTTCGAGCCGTTGAATTCTCTGCTTGCCGAGATTTCAATGGGGAAATTTCTTCCATGCCTTCTGCTGTGGGATGCGGGAAACCTGAAACCCAAGAGTTTCCGCAGCAGACTTCAATAATATGAAAATCAAGAGCATTCCGATTTTCTCGATACATTAATCTAAAAACAACGGATCACTCATGCTGGTCATTAGTGCGGTTAATTGAGTGACGGCGTGAAAACAGTCACATGAAGCTATTTCCGGTGCCCGAAAATCGCACGCACAGAGTTAAAGTTATTGATCCTTTCGTTCACAGTTTCGTGACGAGCCCTTAAAACAGAGTGTAATTCCTTCCTAGCTTGTGAAACCGAATTCTGTGTGATGCAACTTGCATGACAATATCCATTATCAGCGATGACTTTCTCATTGCTTGATAATTGTAAAAGAATTTTTTCTCGAATATGTAAATATCGGGATGGGATCCGCAAGGGAGAGGGCCATTGCACCACAACATATGACTTGATCCAACCGATAGCCCGATCTCACACAGGGGACTGGGACCATGAAATTTGTGCGAATACCACACGGAGTAAAAAGAGGTCGGTTCATTAATAGGAAAATCTGTCCCATCAACAGAGCAGAAGACACCATCCCAAAAATTATTAAAAACAATACGTCTTTCCCATGAAATAAATCGACGGTTAGCAACGTTAATAAAAACCTTTTAATGAAAAACATAAAAACTTACCACGTTCAGATTCGAAATACGCTGAACAAAAACTAGGGCCACTTTCTACAAGCCTTTTCGTCTCATTTTCATACCAGGGCGTTCATGGTTTCCCTGTTGCAGCTATTCAGAATCGGAAGACTTTCGTTTGGTAGACCTGCCTCTATTAAATTCCATACAGTAGATGCCACGTATGACTAACACCGAAAATGGCTCTGAGTCGCTTATGGGGCACTGCAGAATGGACCTCGGCCATGGCAAAAAATTGCCTTCCCGTCTCATAGAACAGTTACGGTGTTGTCTGGATCGCTCTACTGGGATGTGGCCGACGCATCGACACTTCACCCATTAGTTTACTGAGCTGATGAATGAAGCCTTCTAAGTAACTGAGAACCTCATTACAATGAAAAAAGAGATCATCGCCTGTCAATCAAGGAGCAATCAATCAATTGCATATATCAAATGAAATCGATATAATTTAAAATTTAAAAATTAAAATTAAAATTTAAACATCCACATCACAAGAAAACTTTAATATTAATTTTAATTCACAACGTTTTTAAATTAAAATGATATTGATGCAACGAAGTATGCTGATGATCAGTATTTGTGGAGTAAGGTCTGCTGTGGACAGTTTGGAACGCCGGAGGCGCTTGGCGTAGTACTGTAATCACCTGGTAAGAACGGGGGAGCTCAAGGGTTTCGAGCGGGGAACAGCGGCAGGAGAATTAGTCGGGAGGGTCGGAGGTGAGAGGGTTCGAGATATCTGTGGTACACAAATACTGCGTTGCATCTCGCCCGCACTGTATGCCACCCGACACCTTCCAGCAGCAAACGTGTATGCTTCTAGAAATTTCGCTAGTACTGTACTGTAGCTCTTTTATTTTGATACTGTAAAGTACGTTACATAACACCCTAGCTAGGGGAGAGTAGAGAGAGAAAGGACACAACAACAACAATACTTTTCCAAAATTTGGCATCCACCTACCTCCTTTCTCCGATCACCATCACCCCTTCCTTCGCGTCACGTTCCCTTCCCGCAATTCCCGCGCAACTCTACACTCGCGCCCTCAACAAGGTCCACCGTTGAGATTTGAATCTGCATTTTCCGTATTCGAATATCATACAAGTGAGACCTTTTGGCTGCCAAATGTTGCAATCAAATGCAAGTATATATGTAACAACCTTAAATTCACTAAAGAAATGCGAAGATCTACAGAAATTTTTTTACGGCCCGTCTTTATTAAAAACAAAGAAGCCCAAGTTATGCAAAATGCCCAAGAAATTTTTGCTGAAAAAAGCCCCGACAGTTGCTGTTTGCTCTCAAGGACACCCAGCGACCGTCTAATCTGCTGGAATTGGGCAGTTTTTGGGAACGACAGTGTTCAATCGCCTCAATTATAGCATTTCGAAGTTCTTATCTTTACACTTCGTCGACTCAGGTCTGTTCTTCTAATTCGGAAATACAGCAGGTTTGGTCAGGAGATAAATTGATTGTGTTGTTGATGAATTACTGGTGTTAAAACCGGAGATTTTTTTGTTTTAAATATTTGAAAATTCAAATAGTAATAATGTAAATCTGCCGGCATCTATACCTTCGATGATGAGTAATTTCATCCTCAAAAGGCTCTCGCTTCAAAAAAGATCCTTTTGAAAGCTAGACACTCTGATTTTTTTGTGGGCGGTACTGCGATGCCCCAGAAATTCGCGGAGTCATCAAGGGCTGTCATGCTTTTAAGGAAAAAGCTTGCAGCTGGAGGGATCCCAAGGGATTCAAATCCGAAGAAAATATGGGCCTCGGACCCTGTGCGTATGAATCACAAGCTAGAAGTTTTCTGGGCGAAGTTGAATAAGCTTAAGCTTGAGTACAACAGAGAATCAGGGGGTAAAAATTTACTCATGATTTTCTTTCATGCTACCACAGGGCATTTTCACTAACTGCTTTTTTCACTAAGTGCTATTTTAGACGACAATTCTACTATGTTGCGCAACCGCTGCTCCATGGATGAGCCTGTTTCTAAGAAACGAAAGATCTGTAAAGATGAATTGTACTCAGAACAGTCAAAGGATCCGTATATTATCCAGCGTGAGACAGCATCGTCGCAAATATTTCAGCCGTTGCATCTGATATCCTCCTGGACAGAGCCAGGCACTACAAAAAATTGTCTTACTGTAGCTGTTTTGCTTACAAGTGGGATTGGCGTTGGTACTTTTTTATACGAGTTTTGGACGGGGGACATGAGCTTCAAGTATCTGTTCAGTGGCAAGTGTCGCTTTAAGTATTGAGGGTTGCAGTCTTCGTTTTATTGGCTTGAGGACGCACTCAAGTCGTTTCGAGAGAGATATACTGATACTGATGAATTGATTTGAAAGCAGTCGAGGAGAACTACTCCATTTGGAATGATGAGAACTCTTTTGAAATAATCTATTATTTCAATTAGAATTAATGGTCAGCTCGACATATAGTTAGCTGCTGCTTTTCGTCGACAACTGTAGCTGTCAAACTACACTGTAGATATCTTAAAATCTGTTCATATGAGTGATATTTGAGGCTGTAACATAAATTCGCGAAAATACAATGTTTGATATTTATCGCCTCCCCTTGGAGTAGGCATCGGTCAAGCCTTTGCCGGGTTGTGTCTGTTTAGCAGGCCGAATTAAATAAATAATCTTTAAATAAAGATTCCAGTCCGCGCCCGTACAGTGTGGTCCAAACTCAACTAAATAGGGTACAGCGTGAGGCACAGGCTATGAAGTTCTGGCAAGACGACTCATGGTCAGCCTCCCTCAGCCCAGATCTACACAGTACTGACGAAATCAGGCACCAGGTCCGTGGCCTTGACTTCTGACACAGCCCCGCCGTCGCCTTCCTCTTCTTCCACCCTTCCAATGCTACCAAGGTGTCGTGATCCCACTGGGCCGTCATGCTATCCCATCACCTCGGATTTCCGGTGTACATCAGCTCACTCCCGATAACCTATCAGCATTGCAATCGAAGCATAGACCAACACTGGAGATCACGCGGCAGACCTCTGCCCTGCCAGGTTTGGCCTCACATACCACCGCAACGCCCTCCGCAATGCGCTCGCGTACCATGTCTTCCGTGCCGCCGGGCTCACCTATCAGTACGAAGTGCCAATCATCATCCCTGGCACAGAGCTTAGGCTCGAGGACATCCTAGTTCACCCCCCCACCGATCAGAGCAACGAAGAGACACGGCCTGTCGCGTGTGAAATCACCGTTGTCTCTCCGTTCAAATCCGCCGTCCGCACCAAGACCATCTCGGCCACTGGCAGTGCTGCTCCATTGGCGCACTGTGACAAGTTATAGGAGCTGAAACGAAAGCTGTCGCGCCGCCTCTTTTCACAGTCCGACACCCTGAACTGTGCACCGAACTTCATTTTTCAACCAGTTGCTCTTGATTCACTCTGTGCGCCTGCCCCCCAAACTATCGTATTACTTGAGGAGTTAATCCCGCGAATATCGCTGAAATGTAGTTCGACTGCGGGCGTGATACGCCAGCGTGTGTATCAGCGCCGTAGTTGCATCTACTGGTCGTGTATCGCTATGGATATCTGCTCACGCACGCCTCTGCACGTGATCGACGTGGACTATCCGGCTGGTTCCTGGCTCTGCAGTCGGATCCTGCAGTGGAAACCTTAGAAATTATTTGCTGTAAATGAATGAAATGTTGCACCAGTGCTAGTTGAATCGTCGCTGCCGTTACTGTACTTGGCAGTAATTGAATTCTCGGTTTGATTCGTACGTGTAGAATTGTTTATACAAATGAAACGCCGTGTAAGGGTAGCGAGGTTGTTCACTCTATTGTGACATTACATGATGAGTAGTTGGATAGTTGTGGTATTACGTGGACAATCATCTGCCTTATCCTGGGTTACACATTGTGGAGTCTAGAAAATGTTCCACTCGGAAGGGTTCACTTTTCGTGAAACTTTGACTCTTTTTAATGAAATCACGTCTCTTGATAAATGAAACGGTTATCCTGGCGAAATAATAAGAATAATATTTGGATAAGTCTTATATTTCCAAGTAGTTGCAGGCCCTCATTTATTACACCTGTTGCCCTACCTTCAACGAATCTAATTCTTTTCCTTTGTTTCTATCTGGCGTAGATAGTTTCATTTCGGAGGTCAGGGTGGTAGTATTCGCGATGAAACTTCTCGGATCAGTGGCTTGCAACTCGAGGGCTCTGTAAGGCTGCTGCTTCTATTTTCTCCACTTCCAGTCGTAATCCCACGGCGAGGCTTGATGCGCTACTCGCTGGCCTTGTATATTCGATTTTCGCGGGGTGCTAGAAGAACCGTGATCACCCCTCCTCTCTTCTTGCAGGATGACGTCGATGGCAGGCGTTAGTGCGTAAAAGTCGGTCCCCGGAGGCCTTTTCCATCTTCCCTGGGCCTTATTTCGAAGGTTCAGAGTAAAACAGAATGTTATACCATGCTTCTAATTGGGCAGAAAGCCAAACCTAATAGAGATTTTGACCTTCTGTCGGATTGGAAGAACTCGCAGCACTGACAGACCTTTTTCGGTTTACCAGGTGCGGGGTGTCGGGCGCACACCAGTTAATGGAAGGATGGACTGTTTTTTGATGCCTCTCGGTCAGGCTCGAGCTTCAGACGTGGGTTTATATAGACAGCTCAGATTTTCAAAATCCCTCTAAAAAGTCCTAATAAAATATTTTTATTAAAAACAGCCCCAACTGTAGTGAAATCGCCAACTTTCCTCCTATTCCAGCACCCGTACTGTAGCCATGCATTAATTCGTGGCTCAAGTTTGTTCGCACAGTTTACTGCCGTGCTGTCCACGAATTTTGACACAACACACATGCAGACAAACTGCATCCAAGTGAGTGCAGAGTTGGTGTCTACGAATTCAAATAAGAATGCAGACTTGGCTACTGGAGCCAAGCATGCCTCTCTCTTTCCCCACCCTCCTCCCTCCTTTCCGTTACTGTCATGCGTCATGCCTCTCTCTTTACAGTGCCATTTATGGAATGATCCATGGCTATTGTGGGGGTTAAGTATGGTAAATATAATTGAGAACCACTACATGGTAAGCTCACAAGGTCGGTATGACACGTGTCACTTACATGAAGGAGTCAGGAGTCGGGTATTTTGCTCAGAGAGAGCTGGTCGGATCCGAGAACTACACCTTTGTCAAGGAGAAGTTCTTCAAAAATTTCGCCGAGGAAGAAAAGCCCTATGATATCATCTGTCAAGCATTGGAAATCGACTTCGAGATTGAAGACATACCGGGCACGTTGAATAAATCGGAGCGGTAGTACGAGAAGCATGGTTTCGACAATATTGCAAGATTCGGGTTACTTAGGACTGCCGCGCGTCAAAATGAGCGGTTGCAGCAATTAATTTCATTCCGAAGGCCGAAGAATTAAGCTGATCTTGTGAAGAATTGGAAGGACTTTCACGAGAATCGAACAGCGCTTTACGGATCCTTGCCTCAAGTTATGGAGTGCCGCTGGCAAGATTCTTAGTGCTTCCGATGCTCCCTCAAGAATCATCTAGGACAAGGTTGATGCCTGTGGTGAAGACCTTTCCCGCCTTATTCTTCTTTTCAAGTAGAAGAAATGAAATGAGTTTACGGTCGCAGGACATATTTTTCAGCTCAGAGAGGAAATAATCCTGGATTTTGCTCCCATTGTCGCGAATCCCGTCTGGGAGCATCTAGATAGGAGAAGAATCCGCATCGCGATCATTGTTGCACCCTTTGCGGCCAATTAGGTCATTCTAAGGCTATATGTTGGTCTGAAGCGAGATAGAAGGCTTCTGGTGCTTCGAAAGATCACGATAAGAAAGAAGACCTTCAGAATCCGATCCGGTCGACGTCTTCCGTGAAAGTCAGTCGGATACAGATCGGGAAATCCAAGAGGTATTCAACGCAACGGAGAGACCTACTGAAGGAGAGTCTTTGCCGAAACAGCCTCTTCGAGAAGATCACGATGGAATTCCAGTACCTCGCTTGGTGTGTAATCCGCAACAAGTAAGAATAATACCTCCCGTTCCGCTGACAGAATAATTCCGCGTTTCATACCGAAGAAGGAAGCCGAAAAAGAACAAAATAGAAACGAAGGGTTCATATAAGCTTCAAGAATACGTCGGAAAGTACGACATTTTCGCTGAGCTCGCGAATGCCAACTACGGGCTCACGCTCGGTCAGCTTCTTCGAGGGGATGCTTACGGAGCCGCGAAGGTAGAGAAAGCAGTCAGGAAAGAATAATATGCCCAGAATTGCCGTCATGGCCGATAAAGGATCACGCTTGCTGCGATTAGTACATTTCAAGGTTTATGGCACGGAGGTGTGGGCGGTTTTGGACTGTGGAGCCGTATCAAAAGTAGTCTCGCCGAATTATCTCGATTCCTCTTACCTGTCTCCGAACTACACGTGGAAGAAAATTACCGTTGCGAACGGAGATAGCGTCTCCTGTGTCGGCTCCTGCTCAAGGTTACCACCACCTTTGGGGACCAAGCGGTCAAGCTAGATGTAGTGCAACAGGCACGACGGGGGTGTTCTAGAAGCGAACCGGAAAAGAGATCTGTATTGGATCGAGGACAGACTGACTATTAGAGTCAAAAAGGTTCTCCCAAGAAAATGGGAAAAGACGCGCACAAGCGAAAGGGAAAAGGGAAACCCAAAGAGCCAATGAAAGAACATCCACCACGCGTGAATGTAACGCAGCGCAAAGCGCAACGTGAAAGGGCAGTAGCCACAGATACACGTCCTCCGTGCAAAGGGGCGAGGGATACAGTCCTTTCAATAGGACAAAGGACAAAAGGAATAGGTATGATCCTGACGCAGCTGACGGAATAAAATATCCAAGCTGGCGGGCGGGGGCCGAAGGGGATAGTAGCTACTATAGCTGCATGCGCGGCGCCTTAACGGAGAGGGAACGCGGGATGCAGGAGCAACAACTAGAGCCGAAACCGAACAACGGTGAAGAAGACAGTACCTCCGGTACCCATACTAGTGGTGGTGCGACCTCGCACCAGAATAAATACTAAGTTAAAGTTACTAGCTGGTAGTTAGGACAAGTGTCACTTTGTTAGTTGGTTGGCCCAAAATAAATATCAGGTCCAGGTATTGGACCGCCACCATCCCGATAGGGTCTCGACCAGGGTTGGGGCAAACGTGTCGTTTCGCCGTACAAAATCAAGTACAAGGACAGGTACATCGGACATGTACTCGCCCAAAAGTTTTATAAAAACTGGAAAGTCGGTACAGTACTTGTACTAGGAAACCTATCAAAAAAAGATACCCTTAACGTGCCAATGACCTGCGCAAATCCAGCAAGCAACTCGTAACGTACCCATACATGTACCGTACAGAATTTTACATGCACATGTACCAATTCTGTACTAAAGACCAAAACCCACATGGATCCCCCAACGCAAATTAATTCCATCTCCAACTCCACAACTAGCCAAGAAATGGTAGTCCCGGACTCCAATCCAACAGGAGAACCAGATCTGCAGGTGGAGATCCATGAGATCTTACAGAAGGCCAAGCAAACTCTCTCCGAAAACAATACGAATGGGAAGAAAGCAGTTTTCTGGGGGTTTTTCAAGAACATCGATGAAAAGACCTACGGATGCATTGTTTGTGTACCGAGTGCTTTACAATCCTCATCCAAAAACAAACGTGATCGAAAGGGAGTGCTCCAATTTCAGGGCTCCAGCGGCACACATTCATTTCAAAGACATCTCAGAGACCATCGCAAAGATGTCTTCTCTTTGTTCGCGAAGACGGAAGGGAGTAACGAACCGCCAAAGAAGAAGCCGAAGATGGTCTAAACTTTCCTAATACACATCAGAAGTACAATGCATCATCCGAAGTCGCCAAAGAAATCAATAAGAATCTCATTCTGATGGTCGCCAAGGCTGGCTTGCCATTTCTTTTGTCGAAAACAATGACTTTCGTCGTTTTGCACATTCTTTGAACCCTCGTGTATCTCTTGCCGACAGGAAAAGTTCGCTCATAAGCAGATCCCTTTGTTTACCATACATGTCACTGGTGAGATAGTTAAGCCACGTTTATCGAATCTCCTTTCTGTGAGTATCTCATTCGATTTGTGGATGAGTCGGGGGTGCGAATATATCTTTGACCTTATAGCACATGGCTTGGACAATGATTTCGAGCAGGTTCGGGTACACTTGGCAATGATACAATGTGACAATACCAGTGGGGAAACTCTTTGTGAGTTGTTGGTCGAACAGTTGGATAAGTTTGATATTCGGAACAAAATCATTGCTTGCGTCATAGATGGGGGATCCAATCTGAGATCGTGAGCCAACTGTTGTATTTCACTCCACAGACCTTACAACTGCATATACTGTACTGTAGATTCAAACCACTGGTAACCTTGCAGCCAGGGCTACTAGGCACTTTGCTGTCATTACACTTTCCTTACAGTTCTGAACACAGCGTTTGACCCCATTGGTACACTTGGAATAGTTACGGGCGAGTTGCACACTGGGATATTACATCATTGCTTTACCAATCAAAAGTCGCCTTGCTATCCCATGCCACCTGGACCAATGTACTTCTTACATCTTGTCAGAGTATGTCACTCTTGCCGACTACAATTCTGAAAGCGCTACTTACGATACCGTCAGGGCTGTTTTACGGGAATACCTTTGAATTCGCTACTGTTAGACTGCATTTTTTTTAGTTTGTAGCTATCTTCAGTTCTATATAAACCCTGGTTTGGAGCGGCCGGCTTTACCCAGCCAGCCTCAACCAAAGTTTCAACCACAGTTCTACCTTGATCTGCTCGTGTGCGCTTAACACCCCACATCGTGGTAGCATCGCAAGTAAGTTGTGCCTTATTGTGCGTTTTTCCAATCCGCCAGTTGGGATAAAATCTCTACTAGATTTATCTCAGCTGCCCGATTGCAAACAGAGACTAACATTGTGTTTTTCACTCTGACCCTTACGCGGTAACCCACAGTGTCGTACAACAGGAAGTCAAAGGGCCGCCCTCCATCGCCGTCAGAGTACGACTCAGAAGACCTCGCCGACTTTCGTTCCCCGCCCACCTCGCCAATACTACCGATTGGCGAGGAAGAAGATCCCAAGACCCCGCTTCCTCCGTCGACTCCGAGAACCCCATCGCCTTACTCAGCCCCGAGGAGCCCAAGACACCGACGCCGACTTGCCAAGATCTTGTCTTACCCCGAGCACTGTCAGTGGCATCTCCCTTTGTTACGGTCGAAGAGCCTCGCACCCCTTTTCGATCGTTTGCCCTACCCCATCGACCGGCCTTCGATCCTTACCCCCGGTCCCGAGGAAGCCGTCGCGTCCGACCGTCTCGAACCCGTCAAGGCCACCGACAAGTTCAAGGGCTCCTCCGAGAAGGCTTCAAGTACTGCCGGACGCCGCCTCTGTGTCGATCCAAAGGGTGGTAAACCATCGAATCCGCAAGGCTAGGCCCTCGAAAAGGCCGCGGATGAACAAGAACCCGAAGTCCTCTCCGTTCCATTGTCGTCATTGTCAAGTGACCTGCTCCGGCCGCGTTCAGTACTTCGAGCACCTCCGTTCCCGTCGTCACATCCGCCGTACAAGCAAGAAGGAGTACAAGTGCAAGGACTGCAATATTGAGTTGTTCAGTGAACAAGACCTTGTCCGCCATCAGAACGGGGCTCAGCATCGACTCACAGTCAGAGGTCACAATTAGTATCTTTGTTTTCCATTAAAATTGCTTGTTTTTGAGTAAGAAAAAAAAAAAAAGCAATAAGTTCATTCTCAATCGACTTCGTGTGTGTGTTGTGTTCACCCTTCCGCTGTGATTGCAAGCTTTCCTCTGCTGCCCCAGATCCTTGTAGTAGGACTTACAATTGTAAGTCCGTATCGCCATCAGGACCTAGACAGGACAACCACCGCAAAGCAAGAATCGGAAGAAGGGCTACTATAACGCACCCGACGTGACTGACGTCAACCCTTACGTCAAAGAAGGAACTTTTTGTAAGTGCTCCTGGCGGATTTGAACCCGCGACCACCTCATCAGGAGCTACTTACACTTAACCACTAGGTCACCAAGACCGGAATTTGAAGGTGCAAGAGAACCAATCAGGTTATAAATCACAATTTTTTCAAAAATCATTGCTGGCATTTTGAAAAACCAGCTTACTGGAGGCTTCGCATCGTGGGTAGTTTGCCCAGGAACCATCTAGGAGACTCTCTGTTACTCCAGGTGTTACAGAAATCGTGTACACGTATCACCACGTGTACACGTGTAAGGTCGGAAACTTCTCTCAGATACCAGGCCAAATACTGTTACTGGCTTTGTGAACCTAATCGCTATGGATCAGCCGCAAGTCACCCTAGAGTCCTTACGCAAATGGTGCTTCAGTTGCAGCAGAATCTTGAGCACGCCAATAACCAAATTGCGGCACACAGATCAGAGCTTTCTATTGCAGCGCAAAAGGTATCCTCCTTAGAATCTGAACTCGTAAACGCCCAAACCAGGCCAGCTCGTCAAATAATGCCCTAGTGGACAGTCAGGCTGGCCCAAAGAAAAACAAGCCAACTACATTCACTGGGAAAGGATCAATTGCTAGCTGGTGCGTTCAAATGGACAACTACCTCGGGGAAATGATGGCAATGGACCCCTACACATAGCACTCAGCTACTTGGCTGGAAATGCCCATGAATGGTGGATGGTCCACTTCAAGACAGAAGAAGGGAAAGGAATAAATTCCTGGCAGTCCCTGAAGGTTGCTTTGATCCAGCGTTTTGAAACGCTGAACAAAGAGAAGATCGCTCGAGACAAACTCGCCCGCTGGAAACAAGTCAAAGATGTTCCTACCTTCAACGAAGACTTCAACAAAATTATACTCGACATCCCCGATATTGGAGTTAAAGACCAGATAGATCGTTACTCTCGCGGTTTGAAGCCCTATATCTGGAAGGCGTTGTGCACCAAAGAATACGTCAATCTCTCCGATCTAATGAAGGATGCTGAGCGAGTAGAGTCGGCCTATCGGCGTTCTGGACCCGGTAACCTACCAAAGTCTTCTGGAGGAAGGAATGGAAATGGAAGCTCTTTTGCTGGAACCAGCAGTCCTGTACCAATGGAAATTGGGAACGTAGAAGTGATACCGGGGCTAAAAAGAAACACTCCCAATTTACAGAAGCTTGACAAAGAAGAACGTGAAAGATGTATGCGCGAAGGTCTCTGTCTCAGGTGCAGACAGAAAGGGCACATGGCCAAGAACTGCCCAAAAGCCCGGAGGAACTGATTGAAGGTCCCCAGTCAGTTCCAGTCATTGAAGAACCATTAGACAACCTTGTGTTAGACAAAGAAACTCGGGAGTTATCATTGAATCAAACAAAAAGGTCCATTGTGTCCACCATAAGTCGAATGCAACGTTCATTGAAACATTCTCCCCTGCATTCGAGAGAAATCACAAGGGCCTTCTCATTGTCAAGGGTACAATTGCTGGTGGACCAGCAAAAATCCTCATAGACCCTGGTGGTGAGATCAACTTCTTGAGTGAATCGTTTTGCAAGAAACATCAAATAAAGACCCGAGATTCCAGAGAGCTTGCTGAAATGGCCAACGGTGCGGACCAGATACTTCAAGAATTGGTAAATGCTGTCATTGTACATATAACTGCCTATACTGAACCTCTGTACTTTGCAGTAAGCCCATTGAAGCGTTATGATGCAATTCTTGGGAAAGAATGGTGCGCCTCGCATGGGGCAAAAATCAATTGTTTTAATAATGAGGTGAAAATCGAACATAAGGGAAATTCATTCATATTTATTGCTGATGATGCCGTAGTGAGTCCTTTTGTATCTTTCAATACCATAGTTAGTGATTTCGATGAGAAAAAAGAGTTATTTGCAGTTTTACTTAGACCGTTACATTCTAGTGAAACAAGAGCACCAGTATACCCTCGAGACATACAGAAGGTTTTGGAAACATTTGCTGACGTGTTTCCAGAGAAACTCCCAAGAGGTTTGCCACCGAGAAGGAAACAAGACTTTGAAATAGAATTAAAGGAAGGAGCAGAACCACAAAGAAAGGTCTCTATAGACTTTCTGACAAAGAAATGTCAGAACTCCGAAAACAGTTGGACGAACTACTAGAAGCTGAGTTTATAAGACCTAGTAAGAGCCCCTGGGGAGCTCCTATCCTATTCGTGAGCAAGAAGGATGATAGTCTACGGATGTGTGTCGATTACAGAGCCTTAAACCGGCTTACTGTAAAAAACAGCTATCCCTTACCACGAATTGACGACATTTTCGACCAGCTTAAAGGAGCAAAGTTCTTCAGCAAAATTGATCTTAGATCTGGGTATCACCAGATTAGACTACACGAAGATTCGATTCCATTTACCGCCTTCAGAACACGATACGGGCACTTTGAATTTCTTGTTCTGCCGTTTGGACTCACTAATGCGCCAGCAACTTTCATGAACCTAATGAATGACATTTTCAAGGATCAGCTCGACTTATTTGTGATCGTCTATCTGGATGATATCTATCTACAGTAAGACATGGAAGGATCACATTCGAACTGTACTCGAAATCCTCAGAAAAGAAAAATTGTTTGGCAAATTATCTAAATGTGTCTTCGGAGTTACAGAAGTCGAGTACCTAGGACACATCATTTCTCAAAGTGGTATTTCTGTTGATCCAAACAAGATAAGTGCAGTCATGGAATGGCCGATACCAAAGAATAAGCAACAAGTACAGTCTTTTCTTGGTTTTGTCAATTATTACCGGAGATTCATAAAAGGCTGTTCAATTCTTGCAAAACCCTCACAGAATTGACGAAAAACGTGAATTTCCAATGGAGCCACACTCAAGATGATGCCTTCAAAGTACTCAAGCAAACACTTTGTAGCGCACCGGTTCTCAGAAATTTCGACGCCACACTGCCTATCTACGTAACCACAGATGCATCACAGTATGCAATTGGTGCAGTGCTGGAACAGGAAGAATTAGGTTCTAAAAGGCCGGTCGCGTTTGCATCCAGGACTCTTAATGATGCGGAACAAAACTATGCGGCCCATGAAAGGGAACTTTTGGCCATTGTAGATTCCCTCAAGTGGTGGAGATCATACCTTTATGGTAATTCATTCACCATTCACTCGGACCACTATCCCCTAAGATACCTAGAAACCCAAGAAAACTTGTCCCCGAGACAAGTGAGATGGCTGGAAAGATTAGTTAATTTCGACTTCAAGATAATACCCATCTCAGGAAAATCAAATGTAGTGGCGGACGCACTATCGAGGCAACCACAAGATGTGCCGTCACCTATCAACGAAACAATTCATTACTTCAAGAAGTTATTACCAAGACATCCTCAGAATCCACAAAAGGACTCACTACGGCATCATCAGCAAAAATATGAATGAATTTCCCTTATGTTCGATTTTCACCTCATTTATTAAACAATGATTTTTGCCCCATGCGAGGCGCACCATTCTTTCCCAAGAATTGCATCATAACGCTTCAATGGGCTTACTGCAAAGTACAGAGGTTCAGTATAGGCAGTTATATGTACAATGAAAGCATTTACCAATTCTTGAAGTATCTGGTCCGCACCGTTGGCCATTTCAGCAAGCTCTCTGGAATCTCGGGTCTTTATTTGATGTTTCTCGCAAAAAGATTCACTCAAGAAGTTGATCTCACCACCAGGGTCTATGAGGATTTTTGCTGGTCCCACCAGCAATTGTACCCTTGACAATGAGAAGGCCCTTGTGATTTCTCTCGAATGCAGGGGAGAATGTTTCAATGAACGTTGCATTCGACCTGATGGTGGACACAATGGACCTTTTTGTTTGATTCAATGATAACTCCCGAGTTTCTTTGTCTAACACAAGGTTGTCTAATGGTTCTTCAATGACTGGAACTGACTGGGGACCTTCAATCAGTTCCTCCGGGCTTTTGGGCAGTTCTTGGCCATGTGCCCTTTCTGTCTGCACCTGAGACAGAGACCTTCGCGCATACATCTTTCACGTTCTTCTTTGTCAAGCTTCTGTAAATTGGGAGTGTTTCTTTTTAGCCCCGGTATCACTTCTACGTTCCCAATTTCCATTGGTACAGGACTGCTGGTTCCAGCAAAAGAGCTTCCATTTCCATTCCTTCCTCCAGAAGACTTTGGTAGGTTACCGGGTCCAGAACGCCGATAGGCCGACTCTACTCGCTCAGCATCCTTCATTAGATCGGAGAGATTGACGTATTCTTTGGTGCACAACGCCTTCCAGATATAGGGCTTCAAACCGCGAGAGTAACGATCTATCTGGTCTTTAACTCCAATATCGGGATGTCGAGTATAATTTTGTTGAAGTCTTCGTTGAAGGTAGGAACATCTTTGACTTGTTTCCAGCGGGCGAGTTTGTCTCGAGCGATCTTCTCTTTGTTCAGCGTTTCAAAACGCTGGATCAAAGCAACCTTCAGGGACTGCCAGGAATTTATTCCTTTCCCTTCTTCTGTCTTGAAGTGGACCATCCACCATTCATGGGCATTTCCAGCCAAGTAGCTGAGTGCTATGTGTAGGGGTCCATTGCCATCATTTCCCCGAGGTAGTTGTCCATTTGAGCGCACCAGCTAGCAATTGATCCTTTCCCAGTGAATGTAGTTGGCTTGTTTTTCTTTGGGCCAGCCTGACTGTCCATAGGGCATTATTTGACGAGCTGGCCTGGTTTTGGGCGTTTACGAGTTCAGATTCTAAGGAGGATACCTTTTGTCCTGCAATAGAAAGCTCTGATCTGTGTGCCGCAATTTGGTTATTGGCGTGCTCAAGATTCTGCTGCAACTGAAGCACCATTTGCGTAAGCGACTCTAGGGTGACTTGCGGCTGATCCATAGCGATTAGGTTCACAAAGCCAGTAACAGTATTTGGCCTGGTATCTGAGAGAAGTTTCCGACATTACATGTGTACACGTGGTGATACGTGTACACGATTTCTGTAACACCTGAGTAACAGAGAGTCTCCTAGATGGTTCCTGGGCAAACTACCCACGATGCGAAGCCTCCAGTAAGCTGGTTTTTCAAAATGCCAGAAGAAGTTTAATGCGTTCAGTATCTACTGGGACTGCGCACGTCCTAACTATACGGTTAAGATCTAACCGGGTGTACTTCGTCGTCCATGCGCATCGGGCTCGCGACAGGATAGCTTCAGCGATGGATGACCAGAGGGTGCAACTCAGTCGCTGGTAGATACGGCGGCGGATAACGCCAACTGTCGAGTGACACTTGGACGCGATCCGCGGAACTAACTCCTCGATAAATGCAATAGTTCCAGGGGAAGGGGCACCTAGGGAATCAAACGCCAGAGGTCGAAACGTGAAGTTCGGCGTGTAAGGCGCAGAAGATGGGCCAGTTGAGGGAGCGGGGAGGCGTCGGGCGATGTTGCGTTCCAGGGTTGTAACCTTGTCGCGGGCCGCCAGTTCAGCAGCGCCTCCGGCGACCTGGGTCGCCTTGGTGCGAACTGCGGCCTTAAACGGTGAGACGACAGTGATGTCACAGGCAATGGGGCGCAACGTTGTGCCTTCCGGGGTTGGGGGCGGTTGTACAAGGATATCGGCGGGCGGAGCTCAGTGCCCGGGACGAGGAACGGAACCTCTGCCGAGTATCCAGACCCGCGGCGCGGGTAACGTGTGTCGCAATCGCATTACAGAGCGAGTTATGGCGGTGACGACGGCCGAAACCAGGGCAGCAGAGGTCGGCGGCGTGATCCCCGAGGGTGTCCAAGGGGTGGTCACAGTGGTGGCAGTTGAGGGCATGGAGTCATCATACACTGGCAGTCCGAGGTGACGGCGGAGCATGGTCTGCCAGTGTGTGTGTGGACCTTCGTAGCTGCCGTGGGGTGAGCGAAGAGAAACGCCGCAGCGGGGCTGCGGCGGAACGCTAGGCCACGGATGCGATGTCGAATGTCGGCGTCGCTGTGGCGGTCGGGTTTGGGGCATTCCCAGGAGTCGTCGTGCCAATGTACTCTTGCCCGCGCCTCTTGCTGCACCCGTTTGAGAAGGGTTAGAGTGTTGGTGGGTGAAGCAGCTAGAGTTGGAGGGTCAAGGGTGGAAAGGTCGACTATCCGGGGATGGAGAGGGCGAAACGGCGGAGAGAAGGCCCAGCCTGACGGAGGAGGAAGGACCGGTCGCCGCGGTAGCGGCCAGAAGCAGTGCACAAGCACGCGGCGTGGCGTATGCGGAAGTTCGCTGCCGTGCGGGCGCAGCATCAATGATGCTGGCGGCGGCAGCGCCGTGGAGGCACGAGGCGATGCTTTCGAAGCCCTGACCTCCGAGGTGCATGGGGAGGCAGACTTGGTCCCAGGCTCGGTCCGTGAGAGCTATGCCGTGTAACTTTTCATATGATGACCGTTGTAGATCATCAAATTCTTCTGCGGCGGACTCGCTAAGCGCGGATCTGAGAGCTTGAATGCATGCGATAGGAGGCATGCAGAGGCACAGATCCGGTGCATGTGGAACCGGGCGCGGGCGTCGCGGACCAGCAGGAGGCGGTCCAGGGTCGGCGGCACTGAGCAATCTTGGACCGGAGAAAACTCTCCGTGAACGTTTGTTCCCAATGGGGGCCCCTAGAAGCGGAAAGCCGTCCCGCGAGCATTCTGCGAGAGGGAATTCCGCTAAGAGGGCTGCTCGATCCGCGGCATGACGTGAGGCCAGTATATGCGTGTCTTCGTGGTTGACATGGAACCAACCGTGGGACCATCTCGGGCAAGGAGCCGAGCGCCTGACGGATGGCGCCAAGGTTCCCGACGATCGTGCCGTCATCGGCGTACCATTGGCAGAGAGCAATGTTGGGGATCTCAGCAACCCGACGGATGAGGGGTTGATCGTTAGAGAACAACAACATGCTGGCCGGGTCACCCTGTTGGGTGCCCTGGGCACTTGGTATGACGGTGCGATCCCGGTTCGGGACAAGCAATGGCGGTTGCATTCGGCCGTAGATCATGTTTGCGAAGCGGGCTAGCGAGGGGGCGAGCATTGGTAGGTGGTCCAGCATAGACTGCCGATCAACGCGGTTAAAGGCGTTGTTGCGTCTATGAGGACCGTGGCGACGTTCGGGGTGGCGGAGAAGCGGCGTAGTGTCGTGCGGGTGTCGTGTACAATAGAGTCCAACCCGGCTTTAACACCATTGGCCGTCTGATGCGGCGACAGAACCGAGTGTGAATCGGCTATTGCGGCGGGAGCAGTGCCTTCGTCACTATCCTGCGAAGCACAGACCCGATGGCGATCGGGCGGACCTTGTCGGGAGTCGGCTGAAGCGGGAGGAGCGTCGCCGCTGCCACGAGGGGAAGCACAGCGTCCGGGAGTTCCCCCCGTGCGAGCCGGAAACGAGCTGTGTCAGGACACGCAGACCGGTCACGCCGGCTTCAGGACTGACGCGAGTCTTAACGAGGAGGTGGAACCAGCGGACGGCGTTCGTTCGGGTCCGGCGGTGGTGTCCCGCGGGACGCCGCGGACCGCGTGTTCCACAGCAGCCTCGTGATGCACGGGGGCGGCGGGAGCGTCCTTCCGGGAGCGGCGAGACAGGGCTCGGCGGGGACGGGTGCAGGTCCCGGAGCCGCTGAATCGTCGCCGGGTCGTTGACGTCGGCGAGCGGGCCATTGTGGAGGGCGCGCATGGCCTTACCATCGCGCATCGCGCAAAGGGCCTCTGCACGACGGGCGCGCCCGATGTCGCCGGGGACTGTTGGGGCGTACAGCGTGTTTCGTTCCCACCATTCTAGCCGAGCTGATGAGCTGCGAGAGCTTCGGCCCAGAGTGCTCCCCACTGCGAGCCCGTGTGCGCACGACGGAGGCGTCTCGGAGGGCGATCCGTTGGCTCTTGGGGTCCCGCCATCCGCGCTCTCCCGAAGACAGCGACGGAGGACAGCCGTGGGCAGCATGTGGAGGTGAAGGAATGCTCGTTGAGTGGCGTCTTCCCCACGAGCATTCGCCGCAGCTTTGACCAACTTGATAAACAGGAGGATAAATTGGGTGAGGCAGGGGGCGGGATATCTTGGAAGATATCCGTCGCGGTAGGGTGTTGAGAGGATTTCCAGGGGAGTGGGCAAGGGGAATGACGCCGATGTATCATGCGGCGGGGGTCCGATTCCATGGGGTGGACCAATCCATGGTGGGGAGGAGCGGAGTTAGGCCGACTGGCCTCTTGGCTGATGGTGGGCTCCTCCGCACCTTGTACCAGCCATCAACGGCTGCATGGGAACGTGCGATGCGGACTCCTTACCCATCGTTGCCGCGGAGGCGACGGTGGGAGGGAGAACGGCCGTGGGCGCCAGTGGTGCGTTGGGCACCATAGAAACTCCGACGCCTGGGCGTCTTCGGTTGCGGGGCATCGGCGTTTTGACGCCGACGGGGAGCCCGGGGACGAAGTGTGAGGTCGGATGTGTGTTGAGGGCGGGGCGGGGAGCGGCAGGGGGGGAGGATGGTGTGCCCCCGTTGGGGCGTTTGGGGGCTTGTGCGGGGCCGGGTGAGGCGGGACGGTTTGGTCGGGGCCGGGGCGGTGGGTTTGACGGGATTTGGGGCCGGTGTTTGGCGGGCGTGCGGGCGGGATCCCGCGGGTCGGGCGGCGCGCCTCAGCAATGAGGCGGGCATCGTGACGGAGGGCGATCGCCATGGCGTTGCGGACGTGGGGGCAACCCACGAGCGCAGTTTGGGGCTCACCAGGCGAGCCGCTTCACGTTGGAGGCGGGTGGCCACACCCTGGGCGGCAGAGATGTCCAGCGTAGAGCAGTGCTGCGTGAGCGTAAGCGGCGCGACGTATAGGTCCGGATACGTCAGACGGAGATGAGCGAGGACGTTGAAAACGTCAGGGCGGCCGGGGCGGGAAAGTATAAGTAGAACAATTTCCCGACGAGCGGGACTAGGACGAAGGGGGGCAGGTTTGTCTTGGCAAGAGCGGCGGCCAAGCAGAGCTGGCGGTGCTGTGTCGAACGATGGGAAGGAGGACGTAGGGACGGGGCGAACCCTACGTGGAGGAGGTCGGGGGCAGGCGGGCGAACGGGTTCGGGTTCGCCCGTGCGGGGGTCGAGGCGGCAAGGGTTGTCGGTGACGGTGGCGAGGAGGGCGCGGGCGCGGGCAAGGTCAGCCTGGGAAAAATCTTCCGGGTGGCCAATCATATGGCGCGCCTTCGGGGATTGAGAATATTTTGGCCAATAGCGGGGTCGATTTCGGGGAGCTGCACCGATGGTAACGGACGCAGCGTGGAGGGGTGGATGGGCGGGTGGAAGACGGGATGCGACGACCGCGTACGGCGCGCGCATCCAGGGGGAAGGCGTCTGCCCGGTCCATGCGGGCGGAGAGGGCGGCCGCGCGGGAGACGGAGAGGGCGCGGCGGCCGCAGGAAGGGGGGGGAAGTCATGGGAGTTGGGGGAGTGGGGAGGCATGATGGAGTCAGCAATGATTTTTGAAAAAATTGTGATTTATAACCTGATTGGTTCTTCTTGCACCTTCAAATTCCGGTCTTGGTGACCTAGTGGTTAAGTGTAAGTAGCTCCTGATGAGGTGGTCGCGGGTTCAAATCCGCCAGGAGCACTTACAAAAAGTTCCTTCTTTGACGTAAGGGTTGACGTCAGTCACGTCGGGTGCGTTATAGTAGCCCTTCTTCCGATTCTTGCTTTGCGGTGGTTGTCCTGTCTAGGTCCTGATGGCGATACGGACTTACAATTGTAAGTCCTACTACAAGGATCTGGGGGCAGCAGAGGAAAGCTTGCAATCACAGCGGAAGGGTGAACACAACACACACACGAAGTCGATTGAGAATGAACTTATTGCTTTTTTTTCCTTTTTCTTACTCAAAAAACAAGCAATTTTAATGGAAAACAAAGATACTAATTGTGACCTCTGACTGTGAGTCGATGCTGAGCCCCGTTCTGATGGCGGACAAGGTCTTGTTCACTGAACAACTCAATATTGCAGTCCTTGCACTTGTACTCCTTCTTGCTTGTACGGCGGATGTGACGACGGGAACGGAGGTGCTCGAAGTACTGAACGCGGCCGGAGCAGGTCACTTGACAACGACGACAATGGAACGGAGAGGACTTCGGGTTCTTGTTCATCCGCGGCCTTTTCGAGGACCTAGCTTGCGGATTCGATGGTTTACCACCCTTTGGATCGACACAGAGGCGGCGTCCGGCAGTACTTGAAGCCTTCTCGGAGGAGCCCTTGAACTTGTCGGTGGCCTTGACGGGTTCGAGACGGTCGGACGCGACGGCTTCCTCGGGACCGGGGGTAAGGATCGAAGGCCGGTCGGCTAGAATCCAATAACATTTCGACCATATCATTCACAAACACTGAGTTAGTGGGGTTAGTAGAAGATTATGGTAGGGATGAGAACCTCAGAACCCATTACCAAGATCCTAGAGCTCCCTTTGAGCGTCGAGGGATGCTTCTAATTAAAAACAAGAAGATCTGTGTACCAGAAGGAAATTTCAGAGTCAAGCTCCTGCATGACTATCATTGCACTCCCAACACGGGACACCTAGGAATAAGCAAAACTATCAACAGAATATCACCAAAGTTTTATTGGAAAAATTTAAGATCGGATGTAATCCGATACATACGTTCCTTCCAATGCCAGAGAACCAAAGCAACCAATCAGAAACCCGCAGGTCTTTTTATAACCACTAGAACCACCGAAAACCAAATGGACCCACATAACCATGGATTTCATCACACCTCTCCCAAAGTCGAGAAATGGAAACAACGGCGTGTTTAACAGTCGTTGACATACTTTCTAAGATGATCAGAATAATACCAACGAAACCAAACACAGATGCTCCTGAAACAGCACTGCTGTTCAAGAATCACGTATACCGAAATCATGGATTGCCAGAGAATATCATATGTGACCGAGATCCCATCTTCATGAGCAAGTTTTGGACAAAACTTTTTTGCTCTACTAGGAACAAAGATATCCCCCTCCTCTGCATACCACCCACAAACTGATGGACAATCGGAGATAATGAACAGGAAAAGAGGAAATGATCCGTGCTTTCGTTAGCTTCGACAAATCAGATTGGGATAATTTCCTGGTAGACTTTTGAAGTTGCTTACAACTCCTCTGTGAATGTCACACAACTTTCTCACCATTTTTCCTCAATTACGGAATTCAACCACGAACAGTACCTTTAGATGTTTTAGCGTCAGACAATCCAGCGGCAGCAGGTTTTCTAAAACATATGCAAGAAGCATTAAGGAAAGCCCAGAATCACATCCGAAAATCCAATGAGTCCACCGCAAAATATGTAAACAAGAAAAGAAGGGCGTCTACTTTCAAGATTGGTGATAAGGTTTGGCTATCAACAAAGAACTTATCACTTGAAGATGCGGCTGGATCACGCAAACTGAACCCAAAGTATTGTGGTCCCTTTGAAATAACAGAGGACATTAACGGTGTAACTTACCGTCTGCAGTTATCTCAACCGATGATCGACAGAGGAATACATAATGCGTTCCACGCTAGCCTCTTGAAAACCGTTCTTTGAAGATGAATTCAACCGACAAATTCCACCACCGCCACCACTCCAATTTCAAGATGGGCATGAGGAATACGAAGTTGAGTCTATACTCGCTCATAAAAAAGAACGTGGAAAAAATAAATTCCTTGTCAAATGGAAAGGGTACGGAGATCATGAGAACTCGTGGCTTCCCGAATCATACCTCAAGAATTCACAAGAACTTTTGAATAAGTACAAGCAGAACCTCAAGAATCGGGGCGATTCTTCTCTGTAAGGGGAGTGATGTTGTATTTCACTCCACAGACCTTACAACTGCATATACTGTACTGTAGATTCAAACCACTGGTAACCTTGCAGCCAGGGCTACTAGGCACTTTGCTGTCATTACACTTTCCTTACAGTTCTGAACACAGCGTTTGACCCCATTGGTACACTTGGAATAGTTACGGGCGAGTTGCACACTGGGATATTACATCATTGCTTTACCAATCAAAAGTCGCCTTGCTATCCCATGCCACCTGGACAATTGTACTTCTTACATCTTGTCAGAGTATGTCACTCTTGCCGACTACAATTCTGAAAGCGCTGCTTACGATACCGTCAGGGCTGTTTTACGGGAATACCTTTGAATTCGCTACTGTTAGACTGCATTTTCTTTTAGTTTGTAGCTATCTTCAGTTCTATATAAACCCTGGTTTGGAGCGGCCGGCTTTACCCAGCCACCCTCAACCAAAGTTTCAACCACAGTTCTACCTTGATCTGCTCGTGTGCGCTTAACACCCCACACCAACATTATTCGAACTGCAACGTCGTTTCAACATGCTGAGATCGGAAACTGCTTTAGCGAGGTTTGTTTTGCACACATCCATCATTTCAGGTGCCTGCAACTCTGCTCTATCCAAGAAGGTTACTGATGGACTGCCACTTATTGACTTCGCGAAAGTTAGAGCCGTTATACAGAAATGTATAACCTGGACTAAGAAATCAGCGAAGGACGAAAGGAGTGGCTTGATGCATGCAAGGATCTCGGGTTCATCCCACGACTAATTCCAACCCCAGTTAAGACCAAATTTTTAAGCGAATTGGTTATGTTTAGGATGATGGTTAAGTACAGGCAGGTTGTTGAGAAGTGTTTTGGAGGTCAAGCGGATAGAAATCTTCGCAATAGGATTCCCACTCAAGACACCTGGGGTGTGGTTCAACGGATAGTAGAGACCTTGGAGCAGCTTTTTTTTCTTGCTTGCGAAGTCAGAGAAAGACATGGACAGTTGGTGAAGCGGTTTCACACATTGTGGGGTTTCCTAATGTTCAAACGGAAATGCCGTACAATCACACCTGTCGACCCGGACGATTTTGACGCGCAACTTGATATGGTCAGAGCAAAAATGGCATCTTTCGTTTCAGAAGCATTTCAGGATATCCTCAACCCGTTCATGGAAGTTCAAGGATTAGATGGCTGTTACGTTCACCACTACATTTCTGTTGTTCTAGATCCTGAATTCAAGGATATGAAGTCAACCCTTATGCGTTTGCACCAGGGAGATCCTTTGAGAGCCAGGACAATTGCAAAGGAATACGATGACACTGTGATTATCCTTTGTTGGTAAGCGTAAAGAAAAGCTGTGCACCTGAAAAGAGGCCTCAACACATGAGGACGAAAAGCAATGAGTGATGCAGTTTCTAACGGATCTGAAGAAATTGAAGATTCTTTCGTCACTACTCAAGCTAAAAACGATGACGAAGTCCTGCTTAATTCAATAAAGGCCGAGCTTCGTGTTTATCGTTCTGATAAGTTCACAAAAGACATGAACAAATATCATTGGATGCAGGAAAAGCAGTCAATTTTCCCAAATGTCGTGAAGCTTTGTCGCTTTTTTCTTGTATACCAGCTACGCAGATTGAAAATGAGCGTATGTTTAGTCTGGCAGGGAGAGTTTCGAGACCTTTGCGTAGCCGTATTTCTACGGAGCGTATCAAAAATGTGGTGACAATTGCGAAGAACGTCACTAGAGCAGAAGACGAGGGTGCGGTCCTGAAAACCCTTGAAGAATTCAGTGATTTCCTTCTCAAAAGGAAGTAGATGGTCCAGATGAACTTTGCGACGAGTAAAAGGTATGTGTGCTCAGCCGCCATAGGAATCCCTATCGCATAGTTCCCGGTACTGTCAATTGGCCATTTTAAAGTGAGTGATATCTAAATTCTAATCCTCGCCTTAGGTTATCCCGGCTATGAAAGCTATTTCCCACTGCTAGGGTGGGAAAGATATAGCTCCAGATAAAACCAAGACGAGTCCTCAGACTAGAGTAAGACTCCAAACGACAGTCTCTTGCTTCCTATGACCTACACACATGTTTTTACACAAATGTAGTAGTTTTAGCAGTGCACACACCGGATTCGAACTCACGTCCTCTCCGGGCATGTATCCGAATTTTCCATTAGACCAACTGGTCTTTTGGCTCAGGTACAAGTACATGGGGGATAAATATCCCTTTTATAGTTGTACTAGGCACATAAATATTTATGAGCCTTGTTCTGTACTTTCACAATATTTTAATGGACATGTAATTGGTACATGTTACTTACAGTATGTTCTTGAACTTTGTTAAATCGTTGGACGAGATGTTCCATGTACCGTAATTTGGAGTAGACATTTTTATTATATGTACTGGTGTACTGCTGTACAATTGTCTTCAGGAATACTGTCATGTTTCTCGTACCAGGTACATGTATTTTGGACATGTTCGCCCCGACCCTGGTCTCGACCATGGGCCTGGAGGGCCACTGTAAATAAACTGTAAATACCGTAGTGCAGTAACAGTGTGGCACGCGCCACCTACTATAAAATACACATTGACTTTTCAAATCAATAAAAGTGCTATTGCACTACACTGTACTTTTTTTTTGCATAAGTCGCCATTTGATCTAATTATTGGTCTCCCAACTTTCTCGGCCATGCGGGCAAATTTTGACTTCGGGAACTAAAGCGTTCGTCTACTCATTGGCTCTGCAGAAGTGGGCTGCCTTTGGGGCCTGATACAAAAGCTGCCGATAAGCAGCTGATGAGTGGTGAAGAGATCAGAAATCCTAGCGGAGACTTCAAATCCGACTCTGACGCTGGTCCCGAATCCGCCGATACTTCAGAAGAAGACCTGGTCCTGTCGATCCTGGAAACCATTTTTGAGAGCCCCGAAAACTCGGATAAGGAATAAGCCGATAAGTTTGCAGCCGCCGTTGAAGAATAGGGCGAAGAAAACAAAAACAAGTAGACGAAAGGGGCACTTCGGGTCGTTCTTGCTCAACTTCCTAAAGTCAAAAAAGAAAGCATAAATATCTCACTCCGTGACACCAATATAGTCACATGTACGATCAAGGAGCTCCGCCCCGCACCATTACCGACGAAAAATTGATTCGGGCTGAAGGATGAGACCCATATATGCCATAGGGCTCGCCTAATTTTCCGCACCACAACGAAATCGCTCGCGAGGAGCTCGACGACATGCTTGATGCAGGAACTATCACTCTAGCCTTTTTAGTCTGGTTGTTTACTGTCGTAATTATGACAAAGAAGGACAGCAAGGCCCGATTTTGTGTGGACTACCGTGCGCTGAACCGTCGAATGAAGGCTAACCGCTGGCCTTTACCCGAGATAGAACAAATATTCGATGACTTGAAGGGAAGCTCTGTCATCAAAATCCTGGACTTCTTCTCAGGGTATTGGTAGATCCGCATGATCGAAGAATATAAAAACATGATTACCTTCGTATGCCCCTTTGTCACATTAAAGTTCGACGTGATGTCCTTTGGCTTGATGAACGCGCCGTCTGCATTCCATCGAATGATGGATTACATCTTGAAAGATATACCCTTCGCTCGAGTATATCTGGACGACGTTTCTGGGTTATCCAACATGATCGAGTAGCACGTTCAAAATCTTCGCATTGTCTTCGAAGCTATTGTAAAGGCCGTAATAAGTTAAAAACCACGACCTGTGCGTTTGCTAAGTGCAGTGTCAAGCTTCCCGGCCATTTCATTGACAAAGACTTAGTTCAAGTTGACAAGGAGAGAATCAGTGCTATTATGAATGGTTCATAAGAATTCATCCTAAGTGAATAGGTGGAAAACGGGATCTCAAAAGTGATATCAACGTAATTGCTGCCACCGCTTGCAGCTTTTTTTCCTATTTTTGGCCTCTTTTTGTGTTCTCCGTGCGTTCGGGGCCCTATGGGGAGATAATCGCCCTAAATTGCTCTCTTTGCCCATTAAAATGACATTAACACTCACTCTAATAGTATACAAAACATTTGACAGTACAAAAAAACTATTCTCTGCGGAAAAAATGTAGCGACAACAAATAAATTCTATGCACATGTATAGAATTTAAAATTACAAAAAATGCCTTATGATTATAGTACTTATTGCATAAAAGGTTTTACTCAACTACTAGTGTCTATTTTGCTATTTTCGTTATGTTAGGACAATTTCTAAGAGCCAATTATTGAAATGAAATATTATTTTCCCCGGTTTTTTATTCCTGCATGCTCTACTAAACATGTAGATACTAGATCAAAACAAACTTGTCGAAAATCGTTACTCTGGTCAACGCAGGGGCAACTATCCCTGACTCGATGACCTTCTATTTTCGCTACAAATTCCCAAAAAAGGAACCACGAACAGTTCCAGGAAATACTATTCACTGTTGTGCTTCCTTTTTACGTGAGCCGCGGAATTTAATTACTTGAATTGGACGGCTTGGAAGAAGAAATTGGTCAGTGGAACTGTCTTTGCCATCCAAATTGACATTTTAAGTGGGCGAAGGAGGAAGTATGTGGGAGCAATCTGGAAGATGCGTAACGGTCTAGAGGCTTTCAGGCTGAAAATTTCAATATTAAGGCGGTTTTACCTCACAAAGATGTTGCAGCGGAGGGTGAGCCTGGTTAATTGCTAAAAGAATGTCAAAAAAATACTTAGATGCTTCTCAATCGTCTCCGTCCGCACCAGGTGGGATTTCGGATGATTCCATATTGAATCTATCAGATCCAATTGCAATTAAACACGAGAAAGTGTGGATCAATAAGGATTTATGTACACCAATTAGTAAAAATGAGGCCGAAAACGGCACGGAATAATTGGCTACTCTGGTAATACTCTAGACTATGGGCGTGTTCTTCTATATTTATTGCCTTTTTGAATTATTTAAGAGTATTTCCACCACTTAACATGAGTCTCCTGCGTCACCTTCCAAACAAGCGATGTGATGTCGTTATAATGCAGCACGTTTCGTCGGAGAGATATAAATGTTCTTTGCAGTGCTCATACTAATGAAAAGGTTTACATTTTCAAGCAGCCGAGAAATTTGGAAGAAGACTTGGTTGAAGTAAATTACCGGCCCGATACTTTGTAATATCATGGCTCGCTGGAGGTTTGAGCTGATTTTGTGATAGAACCAAATATTTGCGAAATTCGCAAATATTTGATTCTATCACACTTTGGAACGCGATGAAAGGCCGTTGAATGACTGAAGATGGTCCCTGTTGAGTGTGGTTTTGAAGGCTATGAATGAACACCGCAGGCAATATGTCAGGCTCTCTTTCAACATCTGCGTCGATGAATGTATCAGCAGGTGGTACGGTCTTTGGGGACATTGGATCAGGAAAGGACTACCACATTACGTTTACTATGATAAAAAGTCTGTAAATTGCTGCGGTTTGAAAGATTCAGCATGTTGAAAGTCTGGAATAAAGCTGAGAATGAGGCTTGTGATGGGGAAAACGATTGGCCTTCGGCATGAATTCACAGAAGAATGCTGCCACGCTATCGTTCTTACACTTCGCGTGGTTCAACCGTGGTTTCATACAGATCAATTCTTATAAGGGGACTCTTTTTTTGCATCTGTGTCAACAGCGAAAGCCTTGACGAAATTTGGAACGATTCTTATCGGAGTGGTGCAAAATTCTTTCTTAGAGTTTCCTATGCATCACCTGTCCTCAAAGGAGCTCACTGGGCGCGGAGATCATATCTCGATGGTCTTGAAGAATCTTTACACTGGAAAGTATTTCATGGTTGTATTGTTTATGGATAGGGAACAAAGATATTTCATAGCAGTTTCAATACAGCCAATCAAGAAACCCAACTTTGGGGAAAGATGGATAAATATCGAGGGCGAGGCAAAGAAAGTGGAAGTTGAGATTGAGATTCACTATTTTGTGGAGAGATAGTACGACAAGTGCTCTCAACTCGATCGTCACAACAGATTTGGGAAAAATAGCCTTGGAGTTGAGAAGAAATTGGGGGCGAAACGTTGGTCGCTCAGGATCAATTCCTCTCTCCCGTCTGTCGTAGTAATTAATCCTGTTTTACTTCATAAGCACTCTTTCGGGAAAACACTTTGCTTATCTCAATCTAATTTTTCTGAGATTCTTGCTGAAGAACTCATCGAGAACAAGTTTGATTCCATATCTCGAAGAGCATCTAATCCAGAGGAAATTACGATGATGACACGATATCGGATTCTTTGGATTGTATAGGAACCCATCTTGCTGCAACCAAAAAGCAGAGTAAATTGAGTAATGTTGACTATATCCCAACTCGTCTTATTAGCGTCGTTGTTGAGTTTGCAAGGTCAGCAGGTCAAAGCTTCTTCGTTTTACCTACCCTGAAAGTGGTATTTGCGATACTTACATCTGTCACGCGGGCTCTAAAAGGTGTTTCTTCATGTAAAATGTGCGTTAAAATACCGTATGGGCCTTAAATATTATTTCCATATGGTGCAAATTAGTGTTACTTTCTATAGTAAAACATAAAATGATCTGATGACTTCGGTTCATATCACCTCACTCATTTTACTTGCATCATCTGATTTGTAAAGCTAGCTGCTGTCTGTGCAGTAATGAATTATACCTTTATGAGATTTCAACGTATTCTGTCTCATGTTCAAGTGGATGCCTAATAGCGCACCGAGACAGCAGCTTCTTCACAACCAGTCGAGTTCCAGTTGGAAATTTCAGGCATCTGATAGGGAACAAGCGGGAATGGAATATACGATCTATGGGTCGAAACCTACAATTCGCTCCAAAAGTCACTGTCCCAGTTATTTATGCGCGTATTTGACATAGAGTGTATAAATTTGGATGCTACTGTATCCTCCTTTGTTGCGCATTTCGCTGCACGTGGTTGAGGTGGGCAACCCAATTAGCTATTAGCTGGAAATATAATCGGATACTGCGGTGGACACCATAGAAATTATTTGATATAAACTATTTCATACTTAATAGTGTAGAAACTATGGGGTTCAAATCTAACGTAATCAATTCCTTACAGTGCAAATTATTTCATAAAAATTTATGCCTAAAGAAATTTAGTTGACTACCACTGTACTGTACAGTAGTTTCTACTTCTTTGTCCTAATATATGCGGAACTTATGCCTCAAATGAGGACAGTGCTATGGCAAATAGACAGTAGGAGCTTGAAATTTTCGTAGTCACTATATATTGAAAGAAATTATATACAAAAATTTTTTAAGAGCAAAAAATAGGACCAAGACTAAGTTCTCAATTTTTTATCTGAGAAAAACTATTAAAGAATACATATAACAATTTTATAACAATTCTGTACACAGTTTTCGGAGATGGTTCAAAAATTTGTAACAGCGCCTCTTTTAATTTGATGCCACTTAGCATTGAGTCACTTCTCTAACTCATCGACAGATGCGGATCGCCTTTGATTTTATAGAACTTACGGCCAATGCGTTCCACATGTTTTCAGTAGGGTTTAAATTATGCTATTTAGCAGGCAATTGATGCACGAGCACATAATTACCTTTCGATCAGTTTTTTTTCTAACGGTTCCTCCGCTTCACTGCATGTTCTTGCTGTAAATATACAGCTTGCCACAAAGTTTTTTGAAATAAGTTGAAATGTCCTTTACAGCTCAAATTAAGGCATAGAATCTTTTGTTGGCAAAATTAAAATAATGTCAGAGACAAAAACATATGTAGCAGGAGAAAACGTCAGAAAAGATTTTAAACCCTGCCGAATAGATGAAAATATTGTGGCTCTTGCCTTAAACCTTGCCAATACTATGCGAAATAGTTAGACCCGACCAGATTAAACTTTTTTCTTCGGTAAAAAGACTTTCGCCCAATAACTTAAGCTTATTTACAAGTGTTCTTGGCTTAACTATCCCTATCTTTCTTATTTCCGATCTTCATTGCCGTCTTTGTGCTTCTTTTTGCGCACCATTTGATCTCTACAGGATGGAAATTGTTGAATGTAGCAGACAGGTACTCATAATTTCAAGGGGTCTCAGCTCTTTTCCATCATATTAAACAGTCGAAGGATACATATATGGAAATGGGTATTGGATAGCCCCTGCTGTTTTACGAGCTTTCGTATTTTGCTTCTTGAAAAGCATTTGATTTTTGAACCGCGGCTTCAGACTCGCTTATAAAATCATCAATCTTTTCTAAAACAAGCACCTCTTTTTATAGAGTCCTAATTGTGCCCCTCTGTCGATTAGTAAGACTGAATAATCTTCTTGTCCTTTTTGTTCAGTTTTGAACAAATTTTATTGGTATTTAAGAGAGTTGCTGGTTCTATTTACTTTAGAAATATTCTTACGGCCTTTACATTCTTCGGTAAATCTGAAAACTGAAAAAGGTGTTTCATTGTATTTTAATTTGGCGAAATTAATTGAGGTCAAGATGAAAGCACAGCTATATAGCCTAGCCTTCCGAAAAGTCGCCCTTGTGGGCATTATTCGTAGTTATATTTATGTTACAAAAATTTCTTGCACTTCCTCGTTTTTAACTTGCATTTACTATCCGTGCAAGTAAGTTTTGTTATTAATCCTAATAATTTCTTCGGAGAGTAAATTTTACAGTAGGAAATTCTAACAATACCCGGAGACAACCTTAATTTTGATTAAATATGAATTAACATGATGTAACAATCGTAATATATTTCTGTCCTGGAATGCAATTAATATTTTTACAAAAGTTTCTGAAATATATTTAAAATAGAAGCAGATGAAGTATCCATCGTAGGATGAGTCCCGCATGCAACAAACACGCAATCAATGCCGAATTGCGACTATAATGTGGTATTAATCGAAATTAATTCTTTCATTTTGTATACTGTGGATGCAGTTTCTGATTATAACCAGTAGCTTTCCTTTTATTCTAATCATTTAGTTCCAGAAAGAGCTCATTCCAAAGAAGAGACTGAATCACCGCGCAAATATTTGATTCTTTCTGTGAAAGAAAGTGAGAAGAATGAATAAGAGTAATGGCTGAGTTCAGTCTGGCCAGTTTAGTTTGAAACAGTAAGTAATAATGAAAAAATTTTATCCAAGAGGTGCAACGTGGATATGGGGTAAATCGAGCATTACGGCGAAGGATTCATCTTTCACCATGTTGAAGGTTCTCAAGCATGGTACTGAGTGTAAAATCCTCGCCGAAATCTCAAAATAAATGGGTCATTCTTCGAGCGTCTCGTTATGAAAATTTCAGCTTTGATATATGTTAGCTTTAACATCTGATTTCATTTACCAAAAACTCGAATTCTTTACAGAGAAAAACTTTTTCGATGTGCAAGCCACCCGCAGAAAATTCTAGACTAAGAAATTGCAGATGAATACTTTAATGAACTGATTTAATATTCTAGCAGTCATTTGGGCTAAGTGGAACTGTCTACGAGGGCAAACATACTATAGCGACAAGTATAAACTACATGACTAGAAGCTGGAACTTTCTGTCTTCCTAATTTTCTAGCTGACAAATGTAGCGGTTACGAAACCGTGTCAGTTTCCGAATTTGACATTTTCCAGTATATACGAAGCTAGCATAATTGGAAACAAAAAATGTCCAAAATGGTAACATATGTTGACACTGGTGTTCCAGATTATAAACTTTGAACATAGTAGGCGGTTGTTTTTGAACAAGATAACTACATTTGTGAGTATTTTTTCTTGGAACGTATCCTAATTAGAAGCAGATGAATACTTTATTGAATATGTCATAAGTTCAATACAATTGAAAGATTTTCAGTGATCCCTTAAATTTTAAAATTCTTTCGTTTGCTGTTATGCTCCTATACATTCCTTCTTCACGACACAACAATTTTAGAGGTATTTTATGACAGTTTTCTAAAAGTGAGTGTTGATCTGACAGATGTATATACGAATTGGATAATTTTACGATACAGCGACGCTTCACACCTCCATGGTTGACGTAATAAGCCAACAATTATATCAGATGAAGCAGTACAGCGCCTCATTCGTACCCTCTATGCAGTGCCGCTTCGTGCGGATAAGACTACAGTTTCGTGCCGTACAGAATGTAACCTACGATACATTTTTTTTTGAATTTCGCGGACTGTACTTGTAGATATAGGCCTTTGATATTCCATTAAATCAATTGACAACTTTTCTAATTGATTCAACAAAGAAAGATCAGGAGGCATTGTAGAGTCCTGTTGCCATGGGTTCCATATTCCTTCCATAAGTATTGTACCGAGTTCAAAGAATATGTGGGGCTCGATGAGTCGAAAAATGGAGAGAGGAAAAAGGTGTGAGGTCACATTCCGCTTGGATCAGATAGGCTGGGGGAACGGTGCTATATTATGACCATTTTCGTGTTTCAGACTATGTTCCCGGTACACGTGCGCTCTATGACCAAAAATCGTGATTGCTGCTGTAATAAACATAAAAATAAATGAAAACTACCATTTTGCACGGCAATGTAACAACTACAGTATTATACAGCAAAAAAAATCATATATAGCACTGAAGCACAGTAAAATTCATCTTGTAGCAAATGGTACCAACATAAACTCTTTTTAAAACTGTTCCATGTCATCAGTACAGTGGCACTCCCTGGAGGTCACTCAACGAACCCTCCAACCCCTCGAACTATCAAGCCCTCACCTTTTGATTGCCTGCCTTCCCATCTGGCCCTCCTTTTTAAGCTCGCTCGCTACATCCGTCTCTATCCACAACTGAAGCAGCCTCCATTTTCTCCTATAGAACCGTTTAATTTACTTCTCCTCGCGCGCCGCATTCGACTTGAAAGCCAGTGCCAATTCAGGTAAGACAAATCCCCGCCGCAACTGCGCCATCGGTTGATCTAGTAAAGAAGAATAAAGGCAGGCTGGTATAACTACTGCAAAATCCCACCATGAACCAGTATTATGGCGCATACCAAGTGTATCGCGAGAAAATCGATGAGAGGAAATTGTGCATGAAGCTATGTGACATGATTCACATAGACGCTAGGGTACACGGGCCAGAACTCTGCTCAATAATTTCTACCAAGCTTTATATACTCTACCTAAGCCTAGCTCAAACTTTTAAAGAATAACGGGTAGATTCGCACTGAACTGCTCTGTGGTAGAAGGGAGTACAGAGTATACATAGAAAGAGAAATACGAGGTGGAACGCCTCGGACCAATGGGCAATGAAAGCATTCCGAACTAGACTAAATTGCATCACTTCAAACTTGAAGGGACCAAAACGGCTTACGAGGTCTTCATGTTTTTTCAATCGTCATTCATACGGATGTGCCGATACCCAGCTAGTAGATCTAGGGAGATGAAGAAAGATCTGCTCTTCAAATCATCGTGTTTTTTTCTAGCTTGGTTAGCTGCCAGCAATAGGCCTTTATTTTTCAAAGCGCATTAGTCCACAAAGAACCGGGGCCTCCTATCCTTCTTGGTAAAAACGGACTAGAAACGATCAGATTATCAGAAAGTGAGGCTTGGTGGCTCGAAGAATTGAACGGTCCAATAATTGAGCTCCCAGTGCTCCCTCTATACTGTTGACTTGCAACAGTTTGAGACCAGTGTATTGTTTGTGCCAGATGCTGCAAGAAGATTTCAACGGGTTTCAGTGCTATCTATAATGCTTTTTTGCCGTAGACTATTGTTCTTGTTATCATATGTAATGATTTTTTAAGTTTTCTTCGATATGGCACAGAAGTTCCCGCAATTCTTGGTTACAGAGCTCTCGAATGCCGTGTATGTATCCCGACACACGAAACTCTTCAGCCTTGGTAATAAAGCAGTGTTATAAAAACCTCCCGGAGCCAGCCAATGAGCGACCTCGCACCTTTCTTTCTCTCTTTCTACGGATCAGGATACTCTACTTGTTTTGTGGGCCTTCTATCATCTTTTGTTACAATTACAAACGGAAACGCCCGATTGCAAGTTGTAGGGGTAACTTAATCAGCTCCTAATGTCCATTTCTTAAGGGTAATCATATTGCGAAGAGGAAATATTCGCCGAGCCCTGTCGTAGATCGGAGTACGTCCCTTCATTTCGAAAGAAATTTTCGCTGTAACGAGTGCAGGGCGTAGCTCATCTATAGTGCAGGCGATAATTCCTTTGCCGCGGAGCAAGCTACTGATATCTCCTGCATTTATTCTTTCAAGTGAGCCAGTCTAGCCCTCAGAGAGTCACACAATTATTATTTCCGTTCTTCTTTTTAAGTAGGAACTTCCTCACTGGTCGGCTCTCCATTCCATCCAGCGGTTTTATCTTCGCGGATATCCAGGACAACCTCCTCTTCCGATAGGTCCAACGACTCCGGGCCAGCGTTTGCAACAGATGTCAATTCTAGCTTTTTCTCTGTATAATCAGTGTCCCGCAATTGCTTGAGCATCACTTCTCGGAACAGATGTACAGGCGCACGTTCTGAGCTCCTAAATCCTTATTCAAATGCAAAGCTGAGAGTGCTGGAAAGGAGATAAATATCGAAGGAAACCTTTCGAAAGTGAGGATGTTCACTTTGACAGCTTTATCTCCATATTTCGATGGCACCTTTTGCAACGAGCCAACACATCTCTATATGTCATTATTTGCGACAGTAATTCTTTTCAGTGTTTTGTTCGGCTAAAGATACAAACGGCGAGGCAAATCAGCAGAAATCCCATCTGCCACTTCTCCGGGATCCAGTAACTCACAGACCTCGGTAACATTCACTTTGAGCTAAACCGGTTGCAATAAACGAGAATCTGAATTGAATCGACTGCGATACACGAAATCGAATGTTTCGCAAGCAAGCGACGCATAACCTTAGTAGCTCCTTCATCACATCTACGCATAATTTGTCCTGATTTTAGCCCACATTGGAGGTTGAAAGCTCGCAGAAAACTCCTTTTTTGACGTACTCTGTAAAACAGCTTGTTTTACTTCTTTTTCCGCGATTTTATTTCTTATCCTTATTTTTGCGGCTAATGATAGGAAACCCCCCCGACAGGAGAACTGGCTTTGGCTGCAAGGAGCGAGCTTTTGGTCCAGTCACAAGGCTTGAGATAGTAATACTTCCATGGTCATCCTGTTTTTTATCAGTTCCTCTCCATCGGCGTTTCTGTCTTCGACATTAAAACTTCCCTTTTTCACTAGTTCGTATCAGACTGGCCTTCATGGAAGATGTTATTAGAACGTTTCATTCTCCTCTTCTTCCTTTTCGACGGCTTCTCCGCGATCCACTACCTTTCTTCCATCAGAAAACCAGCATGTAGCCTTCGAGTGACACATCCTGTTACGGATGAGGCAGTAGATATAAATATGCGGTTTTTTTGGATTTCATAGCGTTATGATCATGCCTGTTGCATTTAGAGCATTGAAAAACCATATTATTCCTCTGCGTAGATGAAGATGTCCAGTGCTGTAAATTTCCTTCGCGCTCTTCAGTAACCATTTCAACCTTGACAGATCCTCAGCGAGAGTGTTCAAGTTTTTGTCTAGAGCGGGAATCCGGACTAATTAGCAAGCAAGTAGGTGTAACACCGGTGAAGTAGTTCCAAGGACCGATGAATGTTGGAAAAATCGAGAGTAAATCCCTTAGAGCCTCTGAAAATTCCCACATAATCTGGAGGTCCACGGAAAGCCAAGAACTTTTGTAACACTTGATGGGTGTCAGGCGACGTTACGAAAAAGACAAACCTTGCAGACAAACCTTGCAAATTTGTAGAAATCTGCCTTCTGATAGAGACTTTTCGGCCTCCCGCAACGGGCAGAGGATATATTTGATTTCCAATCCGTCTACTAGAGCTTTTCGTATCATATCTTATTTGTCTACCTGCTTGACGAATTGTTCAAAGAACTTTTGCTCGACAGTAACGTAATTATTCGCTTATTTTTAGAGCTCTCCACCTGACGGAAAGGTGTCTTGGTAAAAGTTGAAAGTGGCGCCATCCAGATACCCGAAGACAGTACAAGATTTTTCCTCGTCGGCTTTAGAAACCGTGACGATTCTTTCGTAGGAGAAGAAGAATTTAGGCAAATCGCTAGTTCCGTTTAATACTACCGCACCAGTACCGATATTTTCGTTCCTCTGAAACAGTACCATGATGGGAGGAAAGAATGTGGAAGGGAGAAATTTGCAAGTTCGTTCTATGATTGGATCCGAGAGGTTGAATGGAACTATGTTTGTTTTATCATCACAGGGCAAGATTATTGTGTGTCCGCCAATATACCAGGCACTTGAGTGCTCTGTGGTCAAGAATTGCGGGTACCTCTGCACCACACCTAAATAAAATAAATAAACGCTAGCAGGTAAAAAGATTTAAAAATTACAGTAATCTACATAAAATAGTCATATAAAGCACACAAACCCCATAAATATCACCTTTCAGCACATGGTACCAACAGGGATCTCAGAATACATGTGGTTCTATGAATTTAATGTACTGTACTGTAGACAAAGATTTCATACTGTACAGTACTTTATAATTGACAGGAGTGCATATCTCAAGATGTAAAGCACAGTAAGTCAGTGGAATAAATTCATTTTTGGGTTGTCTCTATGAATATGAATATGAAAGGGTGCTTCTGTCCCGAACTGTGAATTCTGCATTTAATCGTTGATTTCTGGATACATTTTACCTTTCATTTGCAGTGCATCCAAATATTGTTACTCCAGAGGGCCCCGTACTCAAGCTACAGCGGAACTACGCGAATGCTTGATATTTGCTTGCGTGACCTTGTCAAGATGTACAGTGAATCTTCTTGACTACATTGGGAACATGTTTCGGTGATATACTATGAAAAGCTCTACTGACGGGGAAGCATCTTTGAAGTTACACAATCAATGCACACCGCACCAGCTCATCTCTCAATGAGCAAGTACGTATGCCTTGCACAGTAGACGATGCGCTGGAGCTAAACAGTCGTAGTCAGCGATAAATATTTTTATTCATTCCCTCTTCCATTTTCTTTCCCCTTCTTCGCAACCTTAGTGTGGCCTTTCATCCATACCTTCGTTACTGCTCCAATTTTTCGTACCTTCATACCATCGAACATTGTTTTCATGTCCTTTCTATAAACTTTCCAATTGAAATCTGCATTTTAGTAAGTACTGTGACAAGCTTGCGGTTTCGAGAAAGTGGAGAAGAAACCAGATGAAGGAATGAATAAAACTCTTCATGGTTGACTACGAATGCCTAGCTCCAACGCCTCGTCTACCGCGCGAGGTACGCGTATTAGCGCATTGAGTGATGAGCTGAAGTATGAACTGGCTCAAGCCGCGTGTGTAACCAAACCCAAGTTGCGAGATCAGTTGAGTCCCCTTGTAACCGAATACATGCTGTATTTACTGTACTGTAATAAAAAAATATCACTAAGATCATGGCCACCCATGGTCCAATCCAATTTCCGCTTTTCATGAAGTTGTCTAAACTTATTACATTTGACGGTCTCTCATAGGCAGATCTGAATGCATGAAACTCGGATTCTAATGCAGTTGGATTGAAACTCGTACTCTCACCGATTTGAAAGTAGCAGGGCATGCTTTGCTCACCAGATCCGAAGGCATCATCGACACAGTCATGAACAAAACTACACTGACAGGTTTGCTAAATTACGCTGTCAACGATGATGAAGAAGCGACTGCTGTGGCTTTACGGTGGCAAATGATGAGCATTTTACTCCTAGGTATTGAGAAAATCAAGGCAGGAGGATCCTTTCAAGCAAGTCGGCTAATAATGATCTTGATTACGAGTGATATCATCGCCGCCACATGCTGAAATACTTCTGGTCAAACGATATGCTGCGGCCCAGAACAAGACTATTCGAACCACAGAAACTCTAGCTTGCCGTCGAAACTGGTTTTACAATGCAACGATCTGTGTTTAATAGGATCTTCGATGGCGTCAGCAACTGTCCGAATAAGTCAATAAAGGGCTACAGCCCGATGCAAAAAGTCGGTTGGTCATTTCACCACTTCTTAAGGTTTTTTGCGGAAGCCTTTAGATACCCATCCCCTGCGTCGCCATCTTGGATGCATTAAAGTTCAAATCGTGATACTCTATCGTTAGTGCATATGTTTTAAATGCAGAACGTCGTATCGACTGCACGCTGATGAGATGTGTTGAGGGGCTGGACTTCTCTTCGGTTTTCATCCCTTTTCCACAACAAACAAGCCCTGAAGTTCAGGGCTTTAAAAGAACGTTTTCGCCGTAAAAATGTCGCCGCTATGGAAGAAGAAAGGAAATTGAAGGAAAAAACACGGATCATGACAAATCGATATCTACATCCAAACTCTATACTAATCTTGCTATCTCTCGTCCAGCGGATTTGTTCAGCGATTTGTTCGACTAGTCTAGGGCGACGGCTTCTTTACGTCTTGAAAACTTTTGTAAGTCTATTGTTGAGTTATTTGGATAGATCTAATCCCGCAAACTTACTGTCTAGAACAAATTGACTTCAATGTAAGCATTGCACGTCATCACAGTTTCTTCCGATGACCAGCCCTCGCCTGTCCCCATGGCAAAGACGAATGTGAGGGGAAGGACGAGTGAATGAAAGTTGCGCTGATGGAGCAACAATTGCCACGATCTGGTAATGGCAATATAAGTAAATCGCCTATTTCACTTGGATTCAAACTTCTAAAAAGTGGGTCCAATACTATGTTTTTGGACCCGGTTTCAGAAAGGTTCAATCGAAGTCTGAAAGATTGTATTGAAAATCTAATCGGAATTGCCCGTGGGAATAATAAAATATCCCAATTCATTTACTAGGATTGCAAAGCCGAAACTGGATAATAGGTGGCCATCTGAAAGTTCTCTACGTGATTTTCTTTTTATTTCAATAAACCCGCGTCTGTACTGTACTGTACTGTACTAAAAAGTTATAGTAACAGTGCAGAATCTATTTGTGGGACACTGTAAAAGGGGGAAATTGGGGTGTTTTAAAGATTGAAGAATAGGTTAGGCTATGTTCCAAAGCGCATCAAAAACACTGTACAATGATTCGCGGTAGAAAAACATAATTTTCAAATCAAATAATTAGCATTTTGGAAAAAATCTCACCTCGCAGCCAGTCACCCGTTTTCAATAGTCCAAATCTCAGCCGCAAACCAATCCCAAAGCACCAAACTTGGTCATAACATTTGGAGTAGAGTTGTGCGTAGAGCGACTTGAAAATCGGGTTGGAAGGAGCTAGTGGGACAGAAATGACACGTTATTTGGATGCAGAGCCTTTTACAGGGAAACAAATACAAAACAGCCCATCTAAAAAATACAATAAATGAATATTGCAGAACAGAAAACTTAATTCACATTAGCCAGACTGTAGGTCCCTTCCTCTCTGACCTCACTACTGTACTGTACAGTATATGCATATATTCGTGATGATCGCGCGCAACAGTAGCGAGTATGTTAGAATTAGAAGATGTTTTTGTCAGCCGGACAATGCCAACCGACAGTAGTTCCAATTCATTACGTATGATGAATAGAATTGATATATTTTAGGTTAATTTACTGTGCTTTATACTGTCAGCTAGGCTATGCAACTGTACTGTATTTTGTCAGCTAGTCTACAGTATAGTGTCAGCTAGTCTACAGTATACTCCTGACCTGGGCACCTCAGGCAGGGTAATCTACAGTATAAAGAGAGTGATGGGTGTTTGCATCCCGCACACCATCACCATCAACATTATCAAACAACATCAAACACCCGAACCACGCTCCTCACCCTCAGCAGTAAGCTGACCGAAAATACCCGCGGGAACACCGTAAGTGTCCCCTCAACTAAGGCGCCAGAGTAGCGCTTAAAGGGACGCACATTCGCGCCCCCCCCCGCTCAACAGCGGGGCGAAACAACATTCCGGAATTTAACTTTCGCCCTCCCGCTCTGCTGACTTGAATCCTATTGCCCTCCCACTGCTGCTTTGGAAACTCTTGCTTCTCTCTGTTGTTTGGTGGTACGGTTGGTCAGTGTTGTTTCTGTTGTTTGGTGGTACGGTTGGTCAGTGGTAACTATTCTAGCCTTTTTTTTGTCTTGGTGCTGGTATCGGTTCTGGTTTCGCTTTCGCTTTTGGTCTTGGTATTTGAAGCTTGGTCTCTGTTCTGGTCTGGTGCTGTCGCATTCGCTTGGGTCTGTCTACTCCCACGCTGTGCCTGGTTGTGGTCTGGCTGTGGTTCTACGCGCTCTTGGTACTGGTTGGAAATCTACTTGGCTCGCTGGTTGTGGTTGGCTACTTTGTTCTTGGAAGCTGTTGCTACATTTCTTCAACCGTTTGTGCCTTTTGTTTTAAGCTCTAGCTTGCTTTGGTCACCTAGCTGTTCTAGGTATCACTGCAGGGTATCTTATAACTAGTAAGTTAACCTTAGCTTTATTGCAGGTAAGCAAAAGGTATCTAACATACTGACCAGTGGGTTTCTACATAGTGTCTACGCTACGTGAACACCTGAGGACGTCTTCGGTTCAGAGCTTGACTCTGACGAGGAACGGAACGTGGCCCCTGCCCTCATCGATCACGAGGCAGTGAGCGCCGCGGAGGAAGTACCGGGAGAACGTTCTTTCTCCCCTACGTCAACGCCCGGTGACTATATCCTCTCCGCGCCGGCAACGCCGGTAGTAAATTTAGACACCGCCCTCCTCCCTCCCGGAAGACCTGTCACCGCGGCTTCCTCTTCTCGTACTCCGCCTCCTCCCGCACCGCCTTCTACCGCTGCCTATCCTCCTCCTCCTCCACACCCACCGTCTCGAATTCCAAGGCTCCCAGTCCCTACCGCGACGCCTGAAGCTCCGCGCGCCCGTGCTTCTAGCTCTCGTCAGCTGAGGCCGATAGAAGAAGGGCTTTCGCACCACATCTTCCGCGTAGCGAACGACCGCATCAGGAAGAAAAAGAAGGGCAAGACACGTCAAGCCCATTGCGAGACTTGCGACCGCAATTTTTCATCTCACCTGCAGCTCAAACGTCCACAAGAAAGGTAAGGACCACATTTACAAGGTCTAAACTCGAAAACCCGAGGGGTTTCCACTGCGAGTTGTGCAATATCACCATCCACAACAAGCCTGACGCCGATCGTCATATTCTCACCAAGAAGCACATCAAGAACGAACGACTCCGCCTAGGACTTCTTTAAATAGTTCCAACCCCCCCTAATACACCCTAAAGACTAAATTCCTCTATCATCAGGAACCGTTGAAAAGGGACACCTCAGATGGTCACTCTGGAGTATATCCAGAAATGCCTTAACGCATATAAACCAATTTCCCCATCACATTGCAACGTTAAAGCTGCTCTTTCTCTTTACATAAATGCCGACCCGCAACCTTCGCATGAAGATGCGATAATTGGCCTTCGCGAAGATCTCCCCGTGGAAATACTTTACAACACAGAATTTCTTTCTGGCCCTGCGGTACTGTTCAGGCTTCTCCGCGACTACTTGCAACTACAAGGGCTGGAGTACACTCAGCATCCAGAAAATTCGCGTATTTCTTGGGGAATCCCATCAATGCTTTATCGTCGGAACAGGATAAGAACGAAGCATATGCCGTACTCGCTAGTGCGAAAAGACATAATGAAGTCCATTCAACCTCTCAAGTTATTGAGAAATCTCGCTATGCTGACGATTCGAGGGTTGCTCACAACCTTGCAACTCGTTTCAAATACACGGAAAAGTTTAGTGGTAAACTTGGTGAGGATATCAATGAGTACATATCTAACTACCTCGATGCCGCCGCTGATTACGAACTCCCTAATGGCAAGAAGTTACAATACTTCCATAATTTTTGAAGGTGAAGCGAAAAGATTTTATCGTGAGCATATCTCTGGACAATGTGGAACATTTGCAACAGCAGTGTCTATAATGAGGGACCAGTACAATAGCTCAAATCGTCAGAATCGCATTCGTAAACACTTGCAAAGCTTAAGATTACCTGCTATAATCGAAAGCAAGCGTTGTACTGTGCCCAAGGCTTTGGAAGAGCTAAGGGAGACAATCATAAATTTGCTCCGCAAGGTCCCCGCAGCACAGATCTGAGGAAGATAAAGTCGAATACCTCTATAAAGCCGTCATTGGTGCACCCTGGGCTAAAGCATCGATTGTGAATGCCTTATCGGCAAGACCCCAGTGGGGTTTTCAACAGCTATATACTTCCCTAGATTCCAGTTGGATGATAAATCAGGAAGAAATAGAAGGAAATCAGAGGGAATGGGTAGGTCCTTATACAGTTATCGTTTCCATGACAAAATTGTTCATGTTCAAAGGGGAAATTCACCGATTCAACGTTTCAACACACAACAAGCGAAACCGTACTTTCGCGAAATTAGGGAAGAAGTTGTCGACCCTTCGGAATTCTCCACCCCTCTGAATTCTATCAAACTATGTTGAAACCATTCCGTTCTCAAAACAACCCCTAGTCCCCTTCTCTACTCATCTTACAGAAATTATTCATCCCAAAGATCCACGCACAGCTGAGTTCGGTCCAGCGAAACGAAAGGAAATCATGGGACTGATTGAACGTGGCACATGGAAAGTAGTATGCAAGGATGAAGTACCATCTAACGCAAATGTTCTAGGTGGAAGGTTTGTACTCGCCATCAAAGATTCTGGTACAAATCGTGAAGTGTGGAAAGCTAGATTCGTCGTACAAGGTCATAGGGATAAAATGAAAGAATTTCTTGTCCATGACACTAGCACTGCTCGTCAACATTCGATCAGAATACTAGTTGGACTTGCATCTATCTTCGGCTTCAAACTCTTCTCAACGGATGTTACACAAGCATATCTGCAAAGCGCCGAGAAACTCCTTAGAGACATCTATGTAAAACCGACAAAGGAGTTTGAGCTTGGTCCTGATGCAATGCTTAAGCTTCTTAAGCCCCTCTACGGACTCCCTGACAGTGGTGATTACTGGGGAAGAACAATTTACGAACATTTAAGATCCGATCTTGGAATGGAATCTACAACTAATGACGGATCATTCTTCTTTAAGGTAATTGATAAGAAGCTTTCTGGCCTTTGTGTAACCTATGTCGACGATTTACTTCAAGCTGGAAATGAGCACTTTGAAAAGTTCTCAAGGAAAACCGAAAATCGTTTCAAGTGTAAACGTAGGGAGTACGATAACATCCAGTTCTCTGGAGCGCAAATCGAAAGAAAACAATTTGGCTTCGAAGTGCATCAATCCAACTACATACAGAGGCTCAAATTACTTCCCACTGATGCCTCTTTTAGTTCGTATAAATCACAGAAGGCTAAACTGGCTTGGATAGCGTACACGAGGCCTGACATTTCATTTCGGGTCGCCCAAGCCGCTCAACTTACGGAAGACGTATTCAAAAGAGATCCGCAGAACCATATCAAAAGGATCAATCTAGCCTTAAAGGTCGTCAGAAATGACACCTCTATGCGACTGAAGTTTCCGAAGCTTGATTTGAAATCACTCTACTTGCGTGTTTACTCCGATGCATCATTTGCTACAAATATCGACGGATCATCACAGCTTGGATACATTATTTTCTTGGTAGATGAAACTGACAAGTGTCAACCGCTTTACTGGTCATCTCACAAATCGAAACGTGTCACGAGGTCCGTACTTGGCAGTGAAGTTATGGCATTAGCTGATGCATTCGATATGTCCTACGCATTGAAACATGACTTACAGAAAATGTTATTAAGACCTGTTCCTATCACCATGTTTACGGATAGCTTGTCTCTTTTCGATGTCATTACTAGGGCAACTACGACTAGTGAGAAACGTCTCATGATAGATATTGCTACTGTTAAGAATTCTTACAAGTCGAAAGAACTCCAGAACATCAACTTTATTCGCTCTGAGTTCAACCCTGCTGACGCTCTAACAAAATTCAAAAGTGACGCAATTCTACACCGCATCATCCGAGATGGTCGCATTAGTCATCCAATTGAGCAATGGATTGATAGAGAAAGCTAAATTCGTTTGGTTCAAACGAACAAAGAGGGTGGGAATGTTAGAATTAGAAGATGTTTTTGTCAGCCGGACAATGCCAACCGACAGTAGTTCCAATTCATTACGTATGATGAATAGAATTGATATATTTTAGTTAATTTACTGTGCTTTATACTGTCAGTTAGGCTATGCAACTGTACTGTATTTTGTCAGCTAGTCTACAGTATAGTGTCAGCTAGTCTACAGTATACTCCTGACCTGGGCACCTCAGGCAGGGTAATCTACAGTATAAAGAGAGTGATGGTGTTGCATCCCGCACACCATCACCACAACATTATCAAACAACATCAAACACCCGAACCACGCTCCTCACCCTCAGCAGTAAGCTGACCGAAAATACCCGCGGGAACACCGTAAGTGTCCCCCTCAACTAAGGCGCCAGAGTAGCGCTTAAAGGGACGCACATTCGCGCCCCCCCCCGCTCAACAGCGGGGCGAAACAACAGAGTACAACTTTTTTGCACTATTTATAATTTCCACGAAATTCCGGGCCATCAAAATAACAACGAATGCATGTTGGAAATGGGGGAAATGTTTGGGTGCTTTAATTTTTGAAAAGATGTGGTCGGTTAGGGCCCGGAATATCTTAGAGGGTTACCAATGATGGAAAGTCCTATTTGCCAGCTAAGTTAAAGGGCCTGTCCTACAAACAGCTTCACGGCTGTTTAATCCTTAGGAGTTGCACAATATGGCACAAAAGCGTGTAGAGGTTATTCAGAAATTAACGACGAATGCCGGCGGCGGTTGGAAACCCGTCGCGCCTGTATCACTTGAAGACTAAACTCAAAACTGGTAACGAAGTCTCGAAGCTCCTGTATGAGGGAGAAACCGCAATGGGAAGCAGCGACGGAAGCAAGGCGGCAGAAGAAACCTTGGGCATCGTTGCCCAAGGTGCCATAGATAGATATCAATCCGGCAGGAGAGATGGGGATATCGTTTTGGTCGCAGTAATTGCCGTAATGACGATGTTTCTCGAGCTCTGCGGTTTCGTGGCAGCGCCTGCGGTGACAGTACCAGGATGTAGCGGCGAGCGGAGGGTTGGGCAACAGTAACGTTGACGGCGAATGTACACGTCCATTCGTAACGCGGGGACTCCGAACGCACAGACGAGTTGGGAACCTGAAAGCGGAGCGGATGGCGAGGGCGACGATCCCAACTTGACGCACAGTACTGTGTCGCAGGATGCAGTAAAGTACTGTACTGTAGTGTACAGTACATTTATTACGGCGTAAAGAATCATACGCATTTTCTTGATCTAAAATGAAATTGTTCAGCTCCGTCTACATCGTGGGCATGCTCTCCTAGCAGAGAATGGTAGAACTCTGCCAACCTCTCTCCGACCACGTCGGCATGGATTAGAACATGTAATGCTCCTGGCTGAAGTGATACGCTGTGTGAAGCATCCTGTTCCATCTTCAGAGCACGCACTGTAAGATATAGTCCAAATCATAATCTGAAGACAGCAATTGATCTGATTGGCCTCTATACTTGCGGCAAATGGATTTATCGATGCTTCCCTTCTGCGACTTGAAGATTGACCAGAGGTCAGGACCGGTACTGCAGAACCGCCTATCGCAGCGCTCGGGAAAAATCTCGTAATTTGCACCCCTCGGTCTACCGTGAATGTCAATGAAAATCTGCCCTGTCTTTGCTGTGTGATGATTGTTGGGCCAAAGGCTGAACTTGTCGATCTACTGCAGCTGAATGTTTCCCCTTGCCGTAAACCGGAACGGCAAGTGATTGTCGGACCTCGTGGTGGGGTGAAGATCGGTGGTGGGATGATGACCGGTGGTGGGGTGAAGAGCGGTGGTGGGGTGAAGAGCGGTGGTGGGGGGAAGCCCAGTTGTCTGCTCACTGCGAAGGATGAGCGTTTTGCAGGGGACAAAGACTTAGTGGCCGTTATTGTGCATGCTGGCAGAAGCTCCGTGTCCATTAAAGTGCTGTCCCTCAAGATGAGATCTCCAAGTTGTGCGGGTATTAGTTCCTTCATCAAAGTTCCATTGCTAAGGCGCGAAGAGACAAACGGTAGCTTTGTGCTTATAATATTCCTGCGAACAGTTCGAGACGGGGCTCGACAGCAAAAGACATCCAATCCGGGTTCGTTCCTTCTCACTAAGTCAAAATCAGCTGGACAGTCCGTACCAAATAGAGATGTGCTGCCGTGTCCAACGCATCGGAACAGTAGATTCACAGGGGTACATGGCACTACCCAGCAGGAGCGTTGTTTGAAAAGCGCTGAATGCATGCCCCACTGACACATGAACCAGGACATGTATGGTCACACTTACCCTCTGATGTTCCAAGACATCTCGTGTCATGTTGAGAATCTGGATTTCCATTTCTGCCGAACTTATCGATGTAGCCCTGAATTTGTTTGACCGAGAATGGTGAGAAAAAGACAGGATCCCCTTGATGTGAATCTTCTCGCATTACGCCAACTCCAGTATCAGCAGCAGACAAGGTATGGCCGATTTCATGCACGCTGTCACGGAAATTGTTAGATCGTGGGCCCGTTGGGAAAAAAGCCGCGAGTCAGGTATTGCGGCAAAGACGGAAGAAGGGGCATATGTCTTTTCGCCTTGCTTCGAATTGCTGCTTAACTTACAGTGAGTGTACATATCCTCGCTCCACCAATCCGTACGCAAATTCCCCGCAGACGGCAGACTTAAACGTTTGTCTCGTTGCTGTGGCCTGATTGTCACTCGCAGTAAAAAGAAATGCCGCATCCCGATTGACGTGATTGCGATTCGCTTGCCAGTAATCACGGAATTGGGACAACATTTGATTCGATTCTGTTTTCCTGAGTTGTGGCAGCAAAGAATAGGGGTCATCTGGATCCTGGCAGTGAGCCTCAAGGTGCGTCAACGCGATTGCGATACAGGTATCCTCTCTGAAGTGAAAGCTGGCCTCATTGACCACATTCTGAACATAAGCCGAAGCCAGCTTCTCAGAATTAGAGAATTTGGCGCAGAAGGTGTTGTCATACGCAATGGCGACCTCCATGATATGAGCAGTGCCTGAGGCACATGAATCTGAGCGTTCATGTACAGCGTCCAACTTGCCAAGGTCAGTAGTCCGTCCCCTTGCGACTTTAATACCATCGCTCACACCTGTATATATTATCGTTGCGACACTTGCCACATAAGGATGGACATTGACAAAGACTCCAGGGTAGCTCTCATGGTCTACTGGGTATAGGTGAAGCTTTGGTCCCCATATTTGCAGAATTTTTCCTGAGGCGGCACTACGAATTATGGAAAATCCACCTCCTTCATGTAGATCGATTTCTCAGATGATAGACCCAATTCCTTGCCGTCAACCTGCAACGAGAATGCTCCCGGTTCGACTGGTTTGGTTACTGAGTCGAGATGAATGGAAACTTCGGAACCAAACAGCCAGTGATCATTGATGAGTTCGAACACAAACAATTTGGGGTCTACCGGACATCGCGAAGAGAGTCCGACTTGCCAATATGTGGTTCAATAATTTGACTGGAAGGACGTGGGAAAGGACGGGTTTCGTAAGTGTCCTCGAAGCCCACGGAAATAAAATAAAACTGAAACACAGCAAAAGAGACAGCGGAATGAAGATTGCTGAAACTGTCATGACATGTAATTGTATTTCAACCGATCAGCACATCTGCAAGGAGTCGTACGTCAATCAATGGGAAGTTTCCGTATGCGAGTTACCTGCCTCTCACGGCTTGGATGACGACAAGGAATTGTGCAGTATATATAGAGAGGCGAAAGTTGATATTTCCCGATTTATTCCATGAGATAATCTCTATGTAGGTTGACGAAATCAACTCAACCTAGACTATTAACAGGTATTGAATACTGTATAGGTATCTAACCTCTCGCAAGTAGCAGTAACTGCATCTAGTAACAGAGATACGAGAAATAAGCCTCAATTACCAAGCCAAATCAGGTTTTATCACAAATCGAGAATATGTTGAAGGTACAGTGCGTGCTTACGGATTAAAACTACGCTTAATCCCTAAGGTACCCGCCTATTCAATGAAACAGAAGTGGAAAAGTTTGGGGAACAACTGGCCTCACGCATGACAAATGTGTAAAATCATCTCCCGAGCAAACATATCTGTTACGGTAAATGAACCCCCTTCCCTCTTTAGGAAATGATCCACTTTCCAATATTGGACTACCCAAACTTGCCCCCGTCGATTCTACTAGCTACTTTTCAACTAGTAAACGGCAGTTATTCGCACTGTATATCCCCCGACATTGTTTGAATGAAAGTTCATCGGAATTTAAACCTTCGCACCTCTCGCAGTAAACGACCCCATTTAAACATACCAAAGTTATCAGGGAAATTGAGTAAACCATCATACCAACGTTGTTCGTCACGCCGCGAAACTCGTCCAGAATAACGCTAGTTGTCTGTCGAAAGGCGTTTTGAGCGACACCTTAAGGTCACAACTTAAGAAAATGTGTATATTCCAGAGAATCTCCGATCTCACGGTATGTCAGTAGCTACTCACATTAGGCCTCCATTGCCGCAATCAGGAAAATTAAGTATACGGCAGCACCCGAGTTACCCAAACATTTACGTAAATCACCCCATTTACCCAAACATTGAAGTAAACCACCCCATTTAACCCGTACCAACCAACCTCAAGCTAACCACCCTATTTACCCCTTCTCGAAACATAATGAGCTTGCTGCACGGAGCGTAGTATTTTCAACCCTTTCGACTTTACAATCAACCTCTGCTCTCAGGAACATTGAGCAAACCACCTTTTTATCTCTTCTAGAAACATAATGAGTTAAAACTGAGCAAACTCATTTATCTTCGATATCACGAGACTTGAATAAACCCAAAACGAACCGCATTTACCTTCTACTCCAGCTCATCAATAAAAACCAAGGAACCCCACCTACCTTACCCTATCTTCAACGAAAGCCGCCCCAGTCAAATTCAACCTCGAAGGCGTCTAAGAGCAGGCGTCAACTGGGCACGTGGATGAGGTCATTATGACCACTGAGATAGCAACGGATTGGCCTATACGGGGCCTTTAGCATGATACAATAGACCCCATACAGACAAATGTATACTTCACCTTGCTGGTAATGTAGTGGATGGATACGCAATAGTGGTGTGGTGAACATTTGTTTATTCTCCTGACTAAAAGGTGGACGACAGTCCTTTTTCTTTAGACCACCTATGTCTACCCTACTAACATTTTTCATCAGGAAAATTGAGTAAACCACCCCATTTGACCACCATTTACCTTTGCGCAAATTAGGCCTCGTCTCCGTAATCTGTAGCTCAACAGCACCTACTACACCATTGATCCTTGACAATAACCCCCCCCCGTGTTTCCCATTTACCCCCGTTCGGATTCAAATTACAGAACCTAATAGTGGAGCAGAGGTTTAGCCGCCTCACAGGTGAATGGGGAGACAATCGAGATGGAAAGAGAACTAAAATATACAGTACTGTAGTACTGATACGCTTTTAGAAGTTGTCATTTTCCGATATCTGCATGAAGCACTACAAGAACATTACGCAGATACGCTGTAATATTGAATCACTTCTTGTGAACAATTATATCTTTACATAGCAAAGCTAGATTTTTAACTGAGTAGTCGGTCAGTTTTTTGTGCGCATTGTAGATAATGGTTGACCGGGCTGCCAGCTAGTTTTTGTTTGGTAGAAATGCTTTGTTATTCGTATTCTTATGTAGATCCTGTAGATCCTACAGCATGGTCCGAATGCAAATTCATGGCACTCCCAACCTTTACATCACTCGAAGCAAACCACCCCATTTAACCCCTCTTATCAGGAAAATAAAGTAAACCTCCCCATTTTTTACCCCTCTTGCCGTCCCCATCTCCGTAATCTCTAGCTCAATCCCACCTACACTTGATCCTGCTAAGTAGAAAACCTCACTGGCCCCCTAAAGATGCTGCAAGGAATGAGTAAACATGATACATCGTAAAAGAATAGTGAGAAATGCTGGTGCCAGCAGCAAGGATCACGCCCATTGCCCGGCAGTTCAGCTCCTAAAGTAATACAGCACTGCGTGTATACAGTACTGAAATAGTAAACATCTTCACATCATGATTTGTATAGGGCATACGAACCCAAGCTGACAGTGCAAGCTAAGATATTCAAAGTTAATCGCTGCCCAAATTGGGACTCCCAATTTGGGCAGCGATTAACTTAATTTGGGAGTATGCGCTATTACCGTTCAGTGGCAATGTATGGTCGACGAGATTTGTTGCTGGTGGTCAAGGGCATATGTACTGTACAGTACGGGAAATTGGGGTGGTCTACTGAGTACGGAAAAGGTTTGGGTGTTTTACCCTTGGAAGATATGTCCGGTTTATCCATGGTTTTCCAGACAACCCAGTAGGGATGCAGGACGGCTATTTTTCGAAAGCTAAGGGGGACAGGTCTGTGTAATAGAGAGTCTGGATATGAAGCCGAGTCATGAGGTAGTACCTCACATGGCTGGTGTGAGGCCAGCCGTAAGGCATGTTGCGTTGGGCGAAACCGTCGCCGCAGCGTGTCTTTGCATAGGGACAAGTCGCACCCGCCCGAAGGTCTCTATGGCTCGTATGGCGACGTGCCTAGCCACGTCTGTGAGCACCGCGAATGCGTCTGGGTGCCACCCGCCAAGAGTGGATATTCCCACTGCGATCTGTCAGGACCTGGCATGCGTGGTGATGAAGTCTTGGTACCTCCTGAACTTTGACGCTTTTGCGGCGTTCAGAGATGTCAGGGGGTTGAAGCAACGGGCTCGTGTGTTGGAGGGGGCAAGTGGATTGACGAAGGTAACGTCGAAGAAGTTTGTTCCTCCGGTGAATTCCGTGAATTCCGTGAATTCACCGGAGGAACATATTGCAAGCATCAAAATGGTGGGCATGTTTTGTATGCACTACTGTACAGTACTACTGTACTCGCAGTAAACTAAACCAATTTTCCCCCCTACTGTATGAGCGGGGAAATGCGCATAGACGAGAACGATCTTTATTCATTATTTTGAACGGCCCATGAGCCCATGTCACAGTACTGTTCGGTACAATGCAGTACAGTAGAGGGGAACGAATTTGGGTTGTTTTAATGATTGAAAATGGGTTAGCCTTTGTTCCAAAGTGTATCAAATACTGTACAGTAATCAACTCACTTTTACTCATTGTGTAAGAAGTGCATAATGTACTGATTGGTACAAATAGTCGGAATGGGTACAGTAGTTTGCATATTGCACCTGCTGTAACGTAGAAATTGAATATGGAAAATATACTGTAGGATATTACAGTACTGTTGTAGCGAAAATTCAAGGGTTAGAGTAGGAAAGAAGAGACGGGCGGCGTTAGCGGCGAGTCTGAAAAAAATCGACGTTTTTGCTTAGCGTAGACGAGTTGAGTAAGTTGGTATAAAATCGTTGTGCTCTTTTTCCATTGAGTGCCCAAGGCGGCTATGTTTTTTATAGGCAGTAGATGCCGTCGACTATCTCTAGCAAATCTACTAAATAACAACTAAATTCCCTAGCGGATAGCACGGTCCTAGTGACCCTTACACTACAAAGATCCCAGCAGGCATCGCTAAAAGTACAATAGGATAGAGATGATATAGACTACGTAGGATGGAAATAGTAGTAAGGGAAAATAGGTACACGCCAGGACTGTAAAAAGTACATATATAGATTTTATGTATCCTGTATTTCAAGACTACCTCTCTTTGCCCTGGCCTCTTGTCTTCTCCATCCTTAACCGCGAATTACCCATTGGTAAACAGGTCAATCACACTTATTTGTTGTGAGGATGTAATTCAGTACATAAAACTTTGCGATCTTCGTGCAGGCGTCAGCGGTGTTGTCCGCAGTTCGTACAAATTCAACATTGCATATTTCCTTTTTGCGTGGGCATCCACTACAGAACTGTTATCAATCATGACGCGTTTTACAAAGTGCAGGAATACTCGGTGATAACATCAAATAGACTTTTGGAGTCTGTAAACATTGGAGGTGGAATTTTGTTTCCAAGCAATGATTAAAGGTCGTGCTTAATCAAGTAACCAATATGGATGGCATCTGCGAAAGCATAAACTTCGCCGCCTAGTATAGATTTAGTTGTTCTGCGACTTTTTTGACTATAATAACTCAGCACATTAAAAGTTCCGGTCTTGTACGTGAGCAAAATAGTGTGTCCAAATTGGGAAGTATTGTCGTCATTGTTTGCGAATGACGAGTCAGGATATATTTTCAATCTTATGGAGTTCTCGTCCAACTTGCAATACTTAAGTGAAGAACTGGGATTTTTTGCATGCATTATTGCTTCCACTGAGAATTTGGTCTCAGTCACTTGCGTGACAATGTTAACGGCACAACATATTTCAGGCTTTGCATGTGTTGAAAAAGCCAATCTATTCGTTAGAGATTTGAACTCTGAAAAAGAGGCGTCCATCGGTAGAATACGTAGATTCCTAAAATACTGGTATTTCTTTCAACGATTCCTTCTATTTGTTTATGTTTCGCTTTCAGGAATTCAGCTGAATTGGATCTGGGATCTCATGGGTGTAAAACTACATTGTTGACGTCAATGAGTTGAAGTTTTTTGGAGTATACCCTTTTAATTGATGAATGCAAAGCTTCTACTAGTATTTAAACTTGATCATCGAAATATAGCTTTACCTGAGAGCGTGATTGTTATGCTTCCTCGCCATTTCTATCAACAAAGACTTGTCTATCATTAATTTTCGTGATTTTTGGGATCCTGTCCACTTAGTTTTGGACCTTTCACGATAGACTAGAACTTTAATTCCAATGTTAAGTTCATGGTGAGCGGTATTTGGAAGCTGCGGATTCAGAGCGGTTCTGAGTCTGAGTTCTGAAGTGAATGTTTCAATCTCAGCTGCTGCCGTTTGGAGCGCTCTGATTCGTTACATTTGATTCGGAAGCTCGCGATTCATGGCCGGGAAAGTCGAAAACATTCCAAGACGAGTAAAGATGGAACCAGTCCTTCCAGGTTCATAGTACCGTTCATAGCCTTAACGGCGAGACGTAGAGCGAGTTCTATTCTAACTTCAGGCTCTGGATGGCGAATCTTGTGGTAGATACAGCGTAAAATATCATGTTATCGTCCACAGGAACCAATAGAATTATGATGTTAAACTCAAGATAGGCTCAGTTTGATTCCATTCGATTTTATCAACTTTTTCCAAGCTTGGGAAACGAATTGACTACCTTGGTCCACTTTCATTCGATCAGGAAATCCAGTGTAAGTTGTAGCCCAACACTCAAGAATAGAATTCCAAACATATTACGTACTTTGATTGTGTAAGAATCCAGCAATACCGAAATGGGTTTGTGTATACACGAGATTAACTACGGGATTTTTCTCAAGAAACATAATTTCTACAGCAAACTCTTGATTTAATATGATTCTATTGGGCGCACTAACCTGGAATGATCTGGGTTTCGGTTCTTTGACGGATATGTCCGGTAATATCCTTTTTGTACACAAAATCCCGCCAGTAGCCCTCAAACACGGCATGGGCACTGTAGAAAGGCACCAGTGCAACATGAGCACTGTAAGGAGACATTAGTCCAAATATTGCACTCTAATCTGACACCGATTGAACGCGTCAAGAGCACAGAGCCAGAAGAAGCCACTGTGGATACTTGGCCTACTCCTAGATACTTTCCAGGCAAGCCCAATCAGCAAGTGCCTTTTGCTATCTCACCAAGTGGATCAACGGAACTCTGCCATGATATGCAGAGTTCTCAGTCTCACAGTAAAATGCTAGGTGAACTCTCAGAGCTTTGTAATATTACGCCACTAGGGCCGCTCTTCTAGAATAACTTTGAATTTAGTATTGTTTGTATTGTTTGCTTACCGTTCATTGTCACTCTCTTTGAATGTTTCTCTATATCAAACATGGACAGAAGCCATGGTCTGCTCACCGGAAGCTTCAACCACCAGTTCAACCGTCGATTAACTATTGTGCGCCCAAAACCCCACAGGTGCAAAGTGCTGACATGTGGGGCAATGTTTTGATATCTCCGAAATCAAATCTCGCGTATCATGCGTTACCTCCTCTGGTCTAGCTCTGCTAATCAGATTGTATGGAATTGAAGCAGACGGATGGAAAAAGTGTAGATGGAGGCTTGAATTGAGATTTTGTGAACAGGATTTCAGAAAAATCCCACACCACGTAATGATGACCGTTTTTCGTGTGACTGGCATAACCCATCCATGTCTTTTGGACACAATAAGGTTGTCAAATTTGTCTGCGACAAGTCCAAACTTTTCTAAAGCTTCCAGGCCAATGAAGAATGGAATATTGCATCAACTACATCGATTTGTAGTGAGATAAAAGCGCCGCCAGGCGTTGGAATACGAATTGGAATCTTTGCAGTACTTGGAAAGATTCCATCACCAAACTTGTTAGCAGTTGTCACGTGCGTACGTTTTATCCTAATCCCAGCTAGGTCACAGTATGCCTTTGCTTGTTAATTTCCAATCACTGATTTTGAGCACCAGTTTTCAGACACAATCCGAGGAATTTCTCTGAATTGGAGCGTTTTGGCAACTTGCTACTTTTGACTGTTAGAATCTCATGGATCTTTCCGTATTAGTTCTCCATTTTTCGTTGCTTCCGTGGAAAAGAGACGAGTTTTACGTTATAGATGGAAGGCTTGTAGCGTTCCTTTACCTTTTTTCTTTCGCTAGGAACACTTCGGCTTGTTTGAGTACTCCTAGACAAAAGTCCTAGTCACCCAAAAACGGTTGGTTCTCAACTGAAATTTGTGAAAATAACTGTTCAGGGACATACGTTGAGTCATCGTTATCCATATTTCCATTTTCAGATTCTTCATTGTCATCATCACTTTTGATATCTCCGAAGAAATCCTGAACAAGCATTATTTCTTCATCAACTGATTGATAATCATGACCCCATAACTGACAGAGCTCAGACGTACACGTTTCGTGGCCTTGGCCAGATCTTTAAATATGTTTGAAGTAGTTTGGACAGAGAAAGCTTGTACAAAGTGCAACTGGTGTATGTTTGTAGAACAAGAGATAGCTCAAAAATTTAAAGACTGAGTGATATTACAATTGATCGCCTCACTCAATAAAAGGCGGTCTGCTTTTGTAAGTACTGTACAGTACTCTCGGAACAGTATGTTGAATTTTGTGGTTTTGGTGGTCTTTACAGTAGAGCTTCCTAAAATTTGTAATCTCCTTATATTTTTGTGAACTTATGCCTGTTGTTGTATTCAACCCTGGTTCTAGAATAGTATTGGCTCTTTCTCAGTATCCCCCCTATTTTGTTGAGAGGTCTAATCCAGACATGAAAGGTACATGAAGATTCATGTTGGCCTTACACATTTGCAAGGAGATCCACTATCTCCGATTGGTGAAAAAACGCGTTCCCCTTTCGCCCACACAAACTACACTTCACTGTAGAGACTAGACATGATGAAGGTGCCTTGCACGGGAGGGATGGTTGGAGAAATATATATTCCAAGCCAGATCTTTCGTGCCGCCGGCGGTGTCTGCGTGCTAGGCTTAAATACCCTCCACAGCCTAAGGCATTCTGGACCCTTGACAATGGCTCGCTACTCTTGTAATATTTTCACATGTGTAAACCCTTGTACAAAACGCAAAGACCTCAAACCTCAACCCAGAGGCATGCTTTATCCTCCCAAGGGACGTGCACGAAGAACTATGAAGAAGACGGCGTGAGCGTTATACTGCTATCGAAATATACCTGAGCCATGGAGTCCGAGGTCCAATACATCCTTTGCATTATCCACAGCTTTGAGGATTGCAGGCTGAGCAACCAATTAAGTCTCGATGCGCATGCTACGCGATCCATACAAGCACCCGACCGGGTGGTCAACCTACAACGCTTGGAACACACGTGTCAATGCGAAACCCAACCCAACGTCCTTCACCCCCGCATTCGTAGGTAGACCGAAAAAGCTACCGCTCGGTGGTCTCATCTGCATCCATTGATAGGTTAGTTGGTTAGTGCCACTGCTTTTTGGGCGGGTACGTCAACCCCACCGTTTGACTCGTCGGCTTGCCATTGCAATGCATCAAAGTAACTCTAAACTCATAGAAACAGCCAATCGCGACTTGACCAAGCTGGAAGAGTGGGAGTTTCACCGACCTGAACTGAAAAAAGTAAGCAAATAATACTATTGCACAACATCCCAGCATCTCCCACTTTTTAGTGCTCAACCTAACTAAAAAATTCGTAACATCAGCTTCGCGCAGACCTTGACCCTAGTTTCCCATGCCATATTCTCCCTATCCGCCTTTTTTATTTTCATACGCCGTCAGTAGGTTCGAGTGGAGCCCCGTACTTTTTGGGGACACGTACCCAACGTTCTCGTGATATATTTCGATGGTCGACACGTACTATCGGGTGAAACGAGGTCCCACCTTATTCTCCAATGATGGATACCAGATATGCGCCAGCAAATATCCCTCAGTCTGTGTTCTACAATCATGCCCTTCCATCTACCTAGTCGTCATCCACCTGCATGCCAAGATAGTTCCTCCTTGCCAACATATTTCCTACCATCGGTCGCTTGCGGAACACGACCTCTTACGCAGTAATCCTCTTCCATAAACTCCACCAAATAATCCGACACGCGAACATACCCTAAATTTCAGGCCCTCTACATTGCATCAGAGAACCGATTCACTGTCGAGGGGATCCACCGCGCCTCGATCCGCACCCCTAGCACTTGTAGAAGCGCCTCAAGATTCCGAAACTCTGACGTCATTGGCTAAAAAGTATACATTTACCGAAGAAATGGACATTTTCTTGACAAAATAGTAATCTGTGCTACCCTTTCTTCTATCCAGCACATCGGTACACCTCTTGGGGAGGTACTTAACTAGTTTCACGAGCAGCGAAATGTCCATTCTCTCTCATGAGGACTGAATGCATTTTTTAAACTCACTGACTGATCGAAAATTCCTCTTTTTTGGGTTAACTTTCCTAGCAAGTATGTATGTAAATTCCCGATTGGATATAGGTCAGGGGAACGATCAGACCAAGGTGAAAGAGCAATATTTTATTGGAAAACCAATTTCTCGACTGAATTGCAGTATGGATAGACGCTCCATCCAGCTGAAACGTTCATTCTTCAGTATGATACTTTGCAGTAAACTGCAATAAATGGTCCTCCAGAGTTCTATTGTAGCCTTTCGAACCCTGATTTCCACTTAACAAGGCCAAATAGCTCTTCTTCAAAAGTCCTTTTACACAATCACGGATCCATTTTCATTATGCCATATCGAAAATGGGTTACTATGAGTCTGAATGATTCCAGCACGACTTCTAGCCCTATAGGCCGTCTAAACTAAACCTTTCTCGTCATTGAAAACAATTTTACGCCATTTATCCATATTCTATATAACATTCTCCTGAGCCCAGTTCCGATGGTTGACGTTGTGCTTATCTTTGAGCATATGTTCTCCCTTTTCCTTCTAAAGTGATACCTTCAACTGCCCTTCAGCACCTGGTATATTGTAAATTCTAAAATGGGCAGAATGAGGTCCTTGCGGAGGTATTAAGCCGAAAAATGTTGGTTGAAGCTTATCTGAGAAGCCGACCCATATGGCATTCTGTCATTTTCGGTGGCAATTTGTGACCTTTTCTTGACGCCATATGACGCCTGTGGCTTAAAATATCTCTTTAATATGTTACAGGATCTTCTCAGTTGCTTATTGTTTGCAAAATTGGATATATTTCACTCAAGAAAGGTATCAATAGTGCCCTGTTCCTATTCAGTCAAGAAGGTGCCTCCCAGCATGTTGCGTGGATGCGAATGTGTTGCCTATAGCTTGAAAAGGGAAGTTTTAACAACAACCAGGCAGTTTTGTCTCTTTATGTATCCACAATTGGCGAAAAAGTTCTCTAAAAACAGATAGGTCTATAATTTCTACAAGTTCTCGGGTACTCTTTTACAAAAAAAAGTTAAATTAAAGGAGTAATTAGAGAATTATGGTATAAAATATGATTTCCTTTCCGGTTCAAAAATGGTGACAGCAGAGTGCGGTGTGGCACCTTCTTAGTCATTTTTTCGAAGCATGCGGAACTATTTCACGTCTTGAAAGCAGAGCAAACCATCTGCGTTTCGTTCACTGCGAAAGCCTCAACAGTAACTAAATTATAAACTAATGTGTTACCACCAATTCCTTCTCCTCCTGCAAACTCTCACCCACCCTCAAAACCCCGCTCCGCTCTTTTCTTGGTGCAGGCCTGCTTTTCCGCCGTTCTATCTCCCCTCTGCCGCCCCCAATCGTGCTTGAACATGTACCACTGCACAGCACAGGGTGATGCAGCGCGAGGATCGCATAAAATAGGCGGCGTGTGAACCGCAGGGCGGGCATCACTCGTCCGACAGAGTAGTCCGTTTACCGTATTACGCCTTCAGCGAACCGAACGCTCTGCACTTGAAAAGCAAAGGAGGTGCGGGGACTGGAATAGCCGGCGAGAGGGACTTGCAGGTGAACCGATGGCCACAGTGAGGCCAAAAACGACATATCAGTACTTTCGCAGGCGGTCTTGGGACACAGTCATGTGCATTGTCATGTGATTTGGCCAGAACAAACAGATTCGATCACCAAAATAAATGAGATGTTTCATTTCTACCATTGTTTTGTCATTTATACAAACCATTTCTTTCTACCATAATTCTCTATTGACCAAATGCGAAATGACTTCGCTCAACGTCTTCTGCATCCAATTGAATGGGTTTAGGCCGGTTTGTTTTGTAGGAACCGCATTTTAGTGGAAATATTTGCATTTTTCTGGTGGTACCATACTTATTACGGGCAGTGTACCATCCCCTAATCCCCGGTCCCCACCGTCCTCCCTATCTTACTGACCTCCTCAAGTTTTGTTTTCGCTCTTCTCGGCGCCCGCGCTGAACTTGGCGCGGGCGCCGGATCTATGTCCGCTCGCATGTCCTGGCGACGGAACAACCATGACTCAAGATCTCTTGCTGCACCGTTGTTGCTGATGGTTATTTCGAGTGGATTGTCGTCCCGCCCCCAGCGCACGTGGGACGACCTGGAAAGACGTGTAAGGACGGCTCTTCCACTCGAACAGGGTTTCCAAAGTTCGCTGTTTCCTATCGCTTTTCAACCTACTGTCTTTGTCACAGTCTCCGAAGGAACGTGGTCTGCGCAGCCCTGTCAGTCCGTCGGCAAGTTCGTTCGTCCGGAGTTTTCTTCGTCTTGGTTGTCGTCGTCTGTAAGTTCGCATGTTTACACTAGAAGTTTTTCAAGCTGTCTGGTCCCGTATTTAGATGGTGGAATTTTCTTCTAGTCCCCCTTTGTCCTTGTTGGAGTGGGTGATGGTTCAGCCGTCGCCTGGAGATGTTCTTAGTCTTCTAGTGTAACCACTACCTGTACGGTTCAGGTTATTGAACACATTAAAAGATTCCCCCCCGCAGTGTACCAAGTGCAGTGCAGTGCAGTGTAAGGGTAGGCTACCATACAAAATAAATCTACAGTAGCGGCCACAGTAGCATTTTGTACTCAATCAACATAGAAAGAAGTTTAATGAATTCAGCATCTAAAAGAAGTTTAATGCATTCAGTATCTCCTGTCATACTGTCTCATGAAATATCTGCGCATTCCTGCTGAGATTCAATGGATGCTGCGCTGGCACCACGCGACCCTCCTCACATAACAGCCCCGGCAGCATGTTGTTAATGTTGTACATATTACCCTTATTTTAACGAAATGTTGAAGAGAAGTTATCAGGCTGGTCTGTTCAGCGAGAAGGCACCCCCCAAACGCTCTGTACCGCACTGTACCATCACCGGCAGGTTAGTGTCTTCTCCATAGGAGAACTTTAATGCATTTAGTATCTACTGGGGCCGTAATAACCCTACTCTGGCGTTATAACGTCTGCCCATAGACGCCTTTGGGTGTTTTTTGGAATTCGGCGGCTTCCACAAAGGTTGAAGATTAGAGCTTCCCTCCGCCAGGTAACGTGCGCGGAGTGTTCGGTACCACAGGGTAGTTCACTACGGGCCTGTTTCTTTGGGGAACAGAAGGAGCTGAGTGAGAACCCGACTGTAAACCATCAAATATTGCGAACAAAAGGTCCGCTTACGAAAGATCCCTGACGAAGCAGTCCAAACTGCGCTTTGCGAACTTGGACGCTTTCATATGAGGTAGTAGATCGCATGTGATCGCCGCCATCACGTGACTAATCCCGTAGTCGCACCACACAGGTACACCATGCAGGCGGGTGAACCGCTGGATTTCAGACACGAGGTGCTTGACCTGTGCATGTAGACTGTTGAAGTCTTGTTCCGTTTCACGGAGCAGGGAAAGGACGTCACATTCTAACGCATTAGAGCAGCGTGGATACAACCGACCACATCTTCAACATATCAATATAACCCAAAATTTTCCCCCTTTCCAGAGCCAAGTAGACCAGTCACAAACAAAGGAAAGATTCTCCGGCGGCGTTAGCATCCGCGGGACGTCCGATCAGGCGACCTTCGCCTCCGCAAAAGGCGTTGCGGGATCCTCCGGAATGTCCGAATCAAGCCAATCTTCCTCGTCTTCGCCTTTCTCTCCATAAGCGTCTATCAAGTCGGACATGGGCACGGGGATACTGCCAACAGGTGGGGACGACAACAGAGGTTGGCTGACAGCGAGTGATTTAAAGTTGGGAGTGCTATGAATTTGCATTCGGACCATGCTGTAGGACCTACAGGATCTACAATAGAATACGAATAACGAAGCATTTCTACCTATCGAGTAGCATGCAGCCTGGTCAGCAATTATCTAGATGTGCACCAGCCAACTATTCAGTTAAAAATCTAACTTTGGCATGTAAAGACATAATTATTCATTAGAAACGATTCAATATTACAGTGCATCTGCGTAATGTTCCTGTAGTGCTTCATACAGATATCGGAAAATGACAATTTTTACGAGAGTCGAAGTATTACATGTTAGTTCTCTTTCCATCTCGATTGTCTCTCCATACTGAAGGCATTAAACTTCTTTCTTTCACTTGTGAGGCGGCTAAACCTCTGCTCAACTATTAGGTTCTGTAATTTGAATCCGTACGGGGGTAAATGGGAAACACAGGGGGGTTTTATTGCTAAGGATCAATGGTGTAGTAGGTGGGGTTGAGCTAGAGATTACGGAGACGAGACCTACTCTGAATAAGGGCAAATGGGGTAGTCAAATGGGGTGGTTTACTCAATTTTCCTGATGACAAATGTTAGTAGGGTAAACATAGGTTGGTCTAATGAAAAAGGACTGTCGTCCGCCACTATTGTGTATCCATGTGTAATCATCTTTTCTTCATGTATTATATATATGTGTAATCATATTTACCTCATGGTTTTTAAAGGGCTATATATACATTCAATCCACTACATCACCAGCAAGATGAAGTATAGATTTGTACGTATGGGATCTATGGTGTCATACTAAAGACCCATACAGGCCAATCCGTTGCTATCTCAGTGGTCATAATGACCTCATCCGCGTGCCCAGTTGACGCCTGCTCGTTGACGCCTTCGAGGTTGAATTTGACTGGGGCGGCTTTCGTTGAAGATAAGGTAAGGTCCTTGGTTTTTTTTGATGAGCTGGAGTAGAGAGTAAATGCGGTTCGTTTGGGGTTTATTCAAGTCTCGTGATATCGAAGATAAATGAGTTTGCTCAGTTTTAACTCATTATGTTTCTAGAAGAGATAAAAAGGGTGGTTTGCTCAATGTTCCTGAGAGCAGAGGTTGATTGTAAAGTCGAAAGGGTTGAAAATACTACCGCTCCGTGCAGCAAGCTCATTATGTTTCGAGAAGGGGTAAATAGGGTGTTTTACTTGAGGTTGGTTGGTATGGGTTAAATGGGGTAGTTTACTTCAATGTTCAGGTAAACGGGGTGATTTACATAAATGTTTGGGTAACTTGGGTGCTACCGTATACTTAATTTTCCTGATTACGGCAATGGAGGCCTAATGTGAGTAGCTACTGACATACCGTGAGATCGGAGATTCTCTGGAATATAAATATTTTCTTAAGTTGTGACCTTAAGGTGTCGCTCAAAACACCTTCCGACAGACAACTAGCGTTATTCTGGCCGGGTTTCGCGGCGTGACGAACAACGTTGGTATGATGGTTTACTCAATTTCCCTGATAACGTTGGTATGGGTAAATGGAGTCGTTTACTGCGAGAGGTGCGAAGGTTTAAATTCCGATGAACTTTCATTCAAACAATGTCGGGGGATATACAGTACGAATAACTGCACGTTCCTACTAGTTGAAAAGTAGCTAGTAGCGAATCCGTACGGGGGGCAAGTTTGGGTAGTCCAATATCTGGAAAGTGGGATCATTTCCTAAAGAGGGAACACAGGGGGTTCATTTACCGTAACAGATATGTTTGCTCGGGAGATGATTTTACACATTTGTCATGCGTGAGGCCAGTTGTTCCCCAAACTTTTCCACTTCTGTTTCATTGAATAGGCGGGTACCTTAGGGATTAAGCGTAGTTTTAATCCGTAAGCACGCACTGTACCTTCAACATATTCTCGATTTGTGATAAAACCTGATTTGGCTTGGTAATTGAGGCTTATTTCTCGTATCTCTGTTACTAGATGCAGTTACTGCTACTTGCGAGAGGTTAGATACCTATACAGTATTCAATACCTGTTAATAGTCTAGGTTGAGTTGATTTCGTCAACCTACATAGAGATTATCTCATGGAATAAAATCGGGAAATATCAACTTTCGCCTCTCTATATACTGCACAATTCCTTGTCGTCATCCAAGCCGTGAGAGGCAGGTAACTCGCATACGGAAACTTCCCATTGATTGACGTACGACTCCTTGCAGATGTGCTGATCGGTTGAAATACAATTACATGTCATGACAGTTTCAGCAATCTTCATTCCGCTGTCTCTTTTGCTGTGTTTCAGTTTTATTTCTATTTCCGTGGGCTTCGAGGACACTTACGAAACCCCTGTCCTTTCCCACGTCCTTCCAGTCAAATTATTGAACCACATATTGGGCAAGTCGGACTCTCTTCGCGATGTCCCGGTAGACCCCAAATTGTTTGTGTTCGAACTCATCAATGATCACTGGCTTTGGTTCCGAAGTTTCCATTCATCTCGACTCAGTAACCAAACCAGTCGAACCGGGAGCATTCTCGTTGCAGGTTGACGGCAAGGAATTGGGTCTATCATCTGAGAAAATCGATCTACATGAAGGAGGTGGATTTTCCATAATTCGTAGTGCCGCCTCAGGAAAAATTCTGCAAATATGGGGACCAAAGCTTCACCTATACCCAGTAGACCATGAGAGCTACCCTGGAGTCTTTGTCAATGTCCATCCTTATGTGGCAAGTGTCGCAACGAATAATATCACTACAGGTGTGAGCGATGGTATTAAAGTCGCAAGGGACGGAACTACTGACCTTGGCAAGTTGGACGCTGTACATAACGCTCAGATTCATGTGCCTCAGGCACTGCTCATATCATGGAGGTCGCCATTGCGTATGACAACACCTTCTGCGCCAAATTCTCTAATTCTGAGAAGCTGGCTTCGGCTTATGTTCAGAATGTGGTCAATGAGGCCAGCTTTCACTTCAGAGAGGATACCTGTATCGCAATCGCGTTGACGCACCTTGAGGCTCACTGCCAGGATCCAGATGACCCCTATTCTTTGCTGCCACAACTCAGGAAAACAGAATCGAATCAAATGTTGTCCCAATTCCGTGATTACTGGCAAGCGAATCGCAATCACGTCAATCGGATGCGGCATTTCTTTTTACTGCGAGTGACAATCAGGCCACAGCAACGAGACAAACGTTTAAGTCTGCCGTCTGCGGGGAATTTGCGTACGGATTGGTGGAGCGAGGATATGTACACTCACTGTAAGTTAAGCAGCAATTCGAAGCAAGGCGAAAAGACATATGCCCCTTCTTCCGTCTTTGCCGCAATACCTGACTCGCGGCTTTTTCCCAACGGGCCCACGATCTAACAATTTCCGTGACAGCGTGCATGAAATCGGCCATACCTTGTCTGCTGCTGATACTGGAGTTGGCGTAATGCGAGAAGATTCACATCAAGGGGATCCTGTCTTTTTCTCACCATTCTCGGTCAAACAAATTCAGGGCTACATCGATAAGTTCGGCAGAAATGGAAATCCAGATTCTCAACATGACACGAGATGTCTTGGAACATCAGAGGGTAAGTGTGACCATACATGTCCTGGTTCATGTGTCAGTGGGGCATGCATTCAGCGCTTTTCAAACAACGCTCCTGCTGGGTAGTGCCATGTACCCCTGTCAATCTACTGTTCCGATGCGTTGGACACGGCAGCACATCTCTATTTGGTACGGACTGTCCAGCTGATTTTGACCTAGTGAGAAGGAACGAACCCGGATTGGATGTCTTTTGCTGTCGAGCCCGTCTCGAACTGTTCGCAGGAATATTGTAAGCAAAGCTACCGTTTGTCTCTTCGCGCCTTAGCAATGGAACTTTGATGAAGGAACTAATACCCGCACAACTTGGAGATCTCATCTTGAGGGACAGCACTTTAATGGACACGGAGCTTCTGCCAGCATGCACAATAACGGCCACCAAGTCTTTGTCCCCTGCAAAACGCTCATCCTTCGCAGTGAGCAGACAACTGGGCTTCCCCCCACCACCGCCGCCTTCCCCCACCACCGATCTTCACCCCACCACCGATCTTCACCCCACCACCGATCTTCACCCCACCACCGACCTTGCCAACTCCGCCACAAGGTCCGACAATCACTTGTCGTTCCGGTTTACGACAAGGGGAAACATTCAGCTGCAGTAGATCGACAGTTCACTCGCTGAACAATCATCACACAGCAAAGACAGGGCAGATTTTCATTGACATTCACGGCAACCGAGGGGTGCAAATTAATAGATTTGTCCCGAGCGCTGCGATAGGCGGTTCTGCAGTACCGGTCGTGACCTCTGGTCAATCTTCAGGTCGCAGAAGGGAAGCATCGATAGATCCATTTGCTGCAAGTATAGAGGCCAATCAGATCAAGTTGCTGTCTTCAGTTATGAGTTGGACTATATCGTTACGTACGTGCTCAGAAGATGGAACCAATGCTTCACAGGGAGAGCCACTATACGCAGTAACATTAAATGTTCTAATCCATGCCGACGTGGTCGGAGAGAGGTTGGCACAGTTCTACCATTCTCTGCTAGGAGAGCATGCCCACGATGTAGACGGAGCTGAACAATTTCATTTTAGATCAAGAAAATGCATGTGATTCTTTACGCCGTAATAAATGTACTGTACACTACAGTACAGTACTTTACTGCATCCTGCGACACAGTACTGTGCGTCAGTTGGGATCGTCGCCCTCGCCATCCGCTCCGCTTTCAGGTTCCAACTCGTCTGTGCATTCGGAGTCCCCGCGTTACGAATGGACGTGTACATTCGCCGTCAACGTTACTGTTGCCCAACCCTCCGCTCGCCGCTACATCCTGGTACTGTCACCGCAGGCGCTGCCACGAAAACCGCAGAGCTCGAGAAACATCGTCATTACGGCAATTACTGCGACCAAAACGATATCAACATCTCTCCTGTCGCGATTGATATCTATCTATGGCACCTTGGGCGACGATGGCCAAGGTTTCTTCTGCCGCCTTGCTTCCGTCGCTGCTTCCCATTGCGGTTTCTCCCTCATACAGGAGCTTCGAGACTTCGTTACCAGTTTTGAGTTAAGTCTTCAAGTGATACAGGCGCGACGGGTTTCCAACCGCCGCCGGCATTCGTAGTTAATTTCTGAATAACCTCTACACGCTTTTATGCCATATTGTGCAACTCCTAAAGATTAAACAGCCGTGAAGCTGTTTGTAGGACAGGCCCTTTAACTTAGCTGGCAAATAGGACTTTCCATCATTGGTAACCCTCTAAGATATTCCGGGCCCTAACCGACCACATCTTTCAAAAATTAAAGCACCCAAACATTTCCCCCATTTCCAACATGCATTCGTTGTTATTCTTGATGGCCCGGAATTTCGTGGAAATTATAAATAGTGCAAAAAAGTTGTACTCGCTACTGTTGCGCGCGATCATCACGAATATATGCATATACAGTACAGTAGTGAGGTCAGGAGAGGGACCTACAGTCTGGCTAATGTGAATTAAGTTTTCTGTTCTGCAATATTCATTTATTGTATTTTTTAGATGGGCTGTTTTGTATTTGTTTCCCTGTAAAAGGCTCTGCATCCAAATAACGTGTCATTTCTGTCCCACTAGCTCCTTCCAACCCGATTTTCAAGTCGCTCTACGCGCAACTCTACTCCAAATGTTATGACCAAGTTTGGTGCTTTGGATTGGTTTGCGGCTGCGATTTGGACTATTGAAAACGGGTGACTGGCTGCGAGGTGAGATTTTTTCCAAAATGCTAATTATTTGATTTGAAAATTATGTTTTTGTACCGCGAATCATTGTACAGTGTTTTTGATGCGCTTTGGAACAGTTTTCAATCATTAAAACACCCAAAGCCTTCCCACTATTCCGATCCTTTGGAACATAGCCTAACCTATTCTTCAATCTTTAAAACACCCCAATTTCCCCCTTTTACAGTGTCCCACAAATAGATTCTGCACTGTTACTATAACGTTTTAGTACAGTACAGTACAGTACAGACGGTCAGGGTTTATTGAAATAAAAAGAAAATCACGTAGAGAACTTTCAGCATGGCCACCTATTATCCAGTTTCGGCTTTGCAATCCTAGTAAATGAATTGGGATATTTTATTATTCCCACGGGCAATTCCGAATTAGATTTTCAATACAGTCTTTAGACTTCGATTGAAACTTTCTGAAACCGGGTCCAAAAACATAGTATTGGACCCACTTTTTAGAAGTTTGAATCCAAGGAAATAGGCGATTTACACCACATTATCTATTGCCATTGCCAGATCGTGGCAATTTTTGCCTCCATCAGCGCAACTTTCATTCACTCGTCCTTCCCCTCATATTCGTCTTTGCCATGGGGACAGGCGAGGGCTGGTCATCGGAAGAAACTGTGATGACGTGCAATGCTTACATTGAAGTCAATTTGTTCTAGACAGTAAGTTTGCGGGATTAGATCTATCCAAATAACTCAACAATAGACTAACAAAAGTTTTCAAGACGTAAAGAAGCCGTCGCCCTAGACTAGTCGAACAAATCGCTGAACAAATCCGCTGGACGAGAGACAGCAAGATTAGTATAGAGTTTGGATGAGTAGATATCGATTTGTCATGATCCGTGTTTTTCCTTCAATTTCCTTTCTTCTTCCATAGCGGCGACATTTTTACGGCGAAAACGTTCTTTTAAAGCCCTGAACTTCAGGGCTTGTTTGGAAAAGGGATGAGAACCGAAGAGAAGTCCAGCCCCTCAACACATCTCATCAGCATGCAGTCGATATGACGTTCTGCATTTAAAACATATGCACTAACGATAGAGTATCACGATTTGAACTTGAATGCATCCAAGATGGCGACGCAGGGGATGGGTATCTAAAGGCTTCCGCAAAAAACCTTAAGAAGTGGTGAAATGACCAACCGACTTTTTGCATCGGGCTGTAGCCCTTTATTGACTTATTCGGACAATTTGCTGACGCCATTGAAGATCCTATTAAACACAGATCGTTGCATTCTAAAACCAGTTTCGACGGCAAGCTAGAGTTTCTGTGGTTCGAATAGTCTTGTTCTGGGCCGCAGCATATCGTTTCACCAGAAGTATTTCAGCATGTAGCGGCGATGATATCACTCGTAATCAAGATCATTATTAGCCGACTTGCTTGAAAGGATCCTCCAGCCTTGATTTTCTCAATACCTAGGAGTAAAATGCTCATCATTTGCCACCGTAAAGCCACAGTGGTCGCTTCTTCATCATCGTTGACAGCATAATTTAGCAACCTGGCAGTGTAGTTTTGTTCATGACTGTGTCGATGATGCCTTCGGATCTGGTGAGCAAAGCATGCCCTACTACTTTCAAATCGGTGAGGAGTACGATGTTTCAATCCAACTGCATTAGAATCCGAGTTTCATGCATTAAGATCTGCCTATGAGAGACCGTCAAATGTAATAAGTTTAGACAACTTCATGAAAAGCGGAAATTGGATTGGACCATGGGTGGCCATGATCTTAGTGATAGTTTTTTATTACAGTACAGTAAATACAGCATGTATTCGGTTACAAGGGGACTCAACTGATCTCGCAGCTTGGGTTTGGTTACACACGCGGCTTAGAGCCAGTTCATACTTTAGCTCATCACTCAATGCGCTAATACACGTACCTCGCGCGGTAGACGAGGCGTTGGAGCTAGGCATTCGTAGTCAACCATGAAGAGTTTTATTCATTCCTTCATCTGGTTTCTTCTCCACTTTCTCGAAACCGCAAGCTTGTCACAGTACTTACTAAAATGCAGATTTCAATTGGGAAAGTTTATAGAAAGGACATGAAAACAATGTTCGATGGTATGAAGGTACGAAAAATTGGAGCAGTAACGAAGTATGGATGAAAGGCCACACTAAGTTGCGAGGAAGGGGAAAGAAAATGGAAGAGGGAATGAATAAAAATATTTATCGCTGACTACGACTGTTTAGCTCCAACGCATCGTCTACTGTGCAAGGCATACGTACTTGCTCATTGAGAGATGAGCTGGTGCGGTGTGCATTGATTGTGTAACTTCAAAGATGCTTCCCCGTCAGTAGAGCTTTTCATAGTATATCACCGAAACATGTTCCCAATGTAGTCAAGAAGATTCACTGTACATCTTGACAAGGTCACGCAAGCAAATATCAAGCATTCGCGTAGTTCCGCTGTAGCTTGAGTACGGGGCCCTCTGGAGTAACAATATTTGTATGCACTGCAAATGAAAGGTAAAATGTATCCAGAAATCAACGATTAAATGCAGAATTCACAGTTCGGGACAAAAGCACCCTTTCATATTCATATTCATAGAGACAACCTAAAAATGAATTTATTACTCTGACTCACTGTGCTTTACATCTTGAGATATGCACTCCTGTCAATTATAAAGTACTGTACAGTATGAAATCTTTGTCTACAATAAACTGCATTAAATCCATAGAACCACATACATTCTGATATCCCTGTTGGTACCATGTGCTGAAAGGTAATATTTATGGGGGTTGTGTGCTTTATATGATGATTTTTAATATAGATTATTGTAATTTATATCTTTTGATCTGCTAGCGTTCATTTAGTCTATTTAGGTGCGGTGAAGTAGTACCCGCAATTATTGGCCACAGAACACTTCTGTGCCTGGAGTATAGCGGGACACATAAAGCGCTTCCGCCGTGATGGTAAATAACCAGAGTTCCAGTCAACCTCTCCGATACAATCAACGCACTGACTTGCAACTTTCTGCTTCTCCACATGCTTTCTCCTCTTCATGGTACTGTTTTGGAGGACGAAAATCTCGGTACTGGCGCGGTAGTATTCGATGGAACTAGCGATGGGCCCAAATTCTTCTTCTTCTACGAAAGAGCAGTCACGGTTTCTAAAACCGATGAGGAAAAATCCTCTACTCAATTCGGGTATCTGGATGGAGCCGCTTTCAACTTTTACCAAGAAAACTTCCCGTCGGATGGAGAGAGCTCTAAAAATAAGCGAAAAACTACGTCAATGTCAATCGAAAGTTCTTTGAGCAATTCATTAAGCAGGTAGAAAATTAATATATCGTACGAAAAGCTCTAGTAGCGGATTCGAAATAAAAGATACTATATGCCAGTTGAGGGAGGGCGGGAAATCTCTATCAGAAGGCCTTTTTCTGCAAAAATGCAAGGTTTTTCTTCTCCGTAACGTCGCCTGCTACTATGAGGTTTTACAAAAGTTCTTGGCTTTCCGCGGACCACGAGATTGTGGGGAATTTTCAGAGGCTCCAAGGGATTTCCTCTCAAGCCTTCCAACATTCACCGGACCTTCGAGCAATGTCACCGGTGTTCCACCTACGAGGTTGCTAATTAGTCCTGATTCCTACTCTAGACAATAAATTGAACGCTCTCGCTGTGGATATGTAAAGGTTGACGCTGTTCCTGAAGAACGCGAAGGAAATTTACGGCACTGGACCATCTTTATCTCCGCAGAGGAATAATATGGTTTGTCAATGCTCTAACTGAAAAGACCATGGTCATAACGCCATGAATCCAAAAAAAGCACATATCTATACCCAATGCCTCATCTGCAACAAGATGTGTCACTCGAAGGCTACATGCTGGTCTTTTGATGAAAGAAAGATGGCGGATTGCGAAGAAGCTGCCGAGAAGGAAGAAGAAGAGAGGGAGTCGGTCGAGTTAACGTTTTACTTGAAGGCCAGTCTGACACTAAGCAGTGAAAGGAAAAAGTCTTTAATATCTAAGTCAGAAACGCTGATTGCAGGGAACTGATGAGACAAAAGGATGAAAGGCTTGTGACAGGACCACAAGCTCGCTTCTTGCCGCCAAAGCCAGTTCTTCTTTCGGAGTAGTTTCGCATCATTTGCCGCAAAACGAAGAATAAGAAATAAAACTGCACACGAAGAAGTAAAACATGCTGCCAGAGTATGTCAAAAGAAGTTTTTTGCGAGCTTTCAACCTTCAATTGTGGTATTGAATCAGCATTGAATATGCATAAAGATTATGGAGGAGCTAATAAGGGTATGCGCCGCTTGCTTGCGAAAAATTCGATTTGCCGTATCGCAGTCGATTTAATTCCGGTCCCCGTTTATTGCGACCGGTTTAGCTCAAGATATACATTATCGAGAGCTCGGCGTCACTGGATTCTGGAGAAGTGCCTGATGGGATTTCAGCCTATTTGCATCGCAGTTTGTATCTTTTGCGGAACAAAACGTCGAAGAGAATTACTGTCGCAAATGATGACATATCTAGGTGTATTGGCTCGTTTTTGAAGGTGCTAACGAAATATGGAGATCAAGCTGTCAAAGTGGACATCGTCATTGTCGAAAGTTTTCCTTCTATTTTAATACATCTCTTCCAAAACTCTCAGCTTTGGCTTAGAACAAGGATTTTGGAGCTCATAACGTGCGCCTATACATCTGTTCCGAGGAATTGGTACTCAAGCTCAGGCCAGACACTAAAAATACAGAGAAGAAGCTGGAATTGACATCCATTTCAAACGCTAGCCCGGAGTCGTTGGACTCATCGGAAGAAGAAGTGGTCCTGGATATCCGTGAAGATAAAAAGGCCGTATGGAAGAAAGAACGGACCAGTGAGGAATTTTCTACCGACCAAAAGAAAGGAAAGAATAAATGTTTGACTCTCTGAAGGCTACACTAGCTCACTTGCGAGAACAAATGAAGAGTAGATCAGTAGGTCGCTCCGCGAAATATGAATTATCGCCTTTAGTATAGATGAGCTACGCCCAGCACTCGTTACAACGGAAAATTCTTTCGAAATGAAGTAAAGTACTCCGATATTCCACACGCCTCGGCGAATATCTTCTCGAAGCAACGGACGCGGCTGGGCTGAATTGCAAGTGCCAGGTACAATCTCTAGTGATTAATGATTAAATACAGAATTAACAGATCGAGACAAAAACACGACAAAATAGGATTTCGTGATCATTTGCGGGACATTTCTGTGGATTCTCGTTATGTGACGTGGTCATTTATACCTTATTCAATTATTTGATGTGCTTTGGAACATAAGCTAACCTATTTTTCAATCATTAAAACACATCAATTTCCCCCGTATCCAGATTTTCGCGATAAGTGAGATGGAAATTTATCCAGGTCAGTTAATTCTACCGGATCGATGACTCACTTGTTACTGGGTTGGACTTGATAGTTCAGTGCTCTACCCTGACTGATGCTGTCAGTATCTTCCTAGCGCCTCTCCTCGAGTCTGCATTTGACAGTGCCGCGCTACGGTCGAGAGGTTGTCATATTGTTACTGTAAGAAAATTTACAGTACCGTTCGTCGACGCACCCGTCCGTTTCCCCCCGGGGTGTTCAGACCCGGCCATTCCCAGTAAAATAATCCTTTACTATCTCCATCCCTATCTTACCTAGCATACATACGCGCTACTGATAGCGGCCTCTGGTTGCACAAGGGTACATTAGTGAGGTCTCGAAGCAGTAAAAACGACCGAAAGCCCTCGGAACTAATGTAGGAGAGCGGCAATTTTTTTTGGTTATTTCAATATATGGAAGATTGTGTCGGTTGTATCTACGCCGCCAGTGCGTTGTACGGGATAAATAGTCTATGATGGGTAACACTAAGTAACATTCTTTACTTGGCCGGCTGAATGCCAGCGGGCAGGGATGCCGCGTTTGAACTGACGGCCGCGGCAGCGTGCCTTCGATAAGCACCGCTCGAACCTTCCCATATGTCTCCATCGCTCGGACGGCGACGTTCCGAGCGACATCGGTTAGCAGCGCGTACAAGTCTGGGTGCAAGCCTCCAAGGGTAGATATTGGGATAGGAACAAGTCATTCCCTAACAGAAGTCGCGAGCAGGGGTTCATAACTTCTAAGTAGAAGTTTTTAGCACTCAACAAATATCGATGATTATTCAGTCTAGGGAACCGGAAAAGACCAGAAAGATTGAAACAAAAACAAACTAGCAATAATATTTAGGCAGGTATCATCAGCTGCGGGGAGCGTGGAATCCAAGATTAGGCGTGAAGAGTGGATACTGACAGCGGTCGCCGACTCCCCTGCTGAAGCTACTGCGCTGTCGTGCGACAATTACTGTTTTTTGTATGATTATGTTTTGACTGTTGCACCGGCTTACCGTGAGGAATCCATACCCACAATACTCACGTTCTGCTGGGTTTTCGGACACAGGATTTGAATTGACCTGTGACAGTAAGATAACGTGCGCTTATTTTTTCGCAACTCGAGTGTGCTCGCGTGTTGTTCTACGATTTCTGTGGCCTGAGTTTCGAATAGATTGTGTTGTAAATGAAAATTTGTGCATGCTGCGCTGGATAGGCTGGCATGCTGCGCTGGCTGCAATGGCACTCTGCGCTGGCTGGGCTTGCATGCTGCGCTGGCTGCGCTGGCACTGTAATCATAATTTTATTTTCAATTATTTTTGGAGGGATGCTTTGCACCGTAATGTGGCGGTGCCGACAGGGCACATAGGTGCTGTATAGGTGCCACGAATTGTGAGGGTTGAAAACTCTACATAAGGGGCTGTTTGCATGAAATGATAGGAGTACTTGGGGGCCAACAAGCCCTAGTGGGACGCTCACCAAACTAAGTCGCACACAACACAGAGTGTAAAGGGAGTTGGCAGAAAGGCCTACCGTAGCACTTCCCACCGCCTTAACGTCTTCCGTAGCACTTAAGTCGCCCGCAACGACTCTCAACTCGGGTAGTTAGTGGTTTTCCTTTCCTTTAGCGCCATTTTCACCCTCTCAGATTGATTAAAATTTCTCCGTGTCAATTATCGAGTAGCGAGAGCAGAAAGGGTTGGTGTAAAATAATAGTGTCAAGATCAATTACTATTGCTTACTGTTCAGACATCAAGTAGCACCACCAAGTAAAAAAACACTAGAATTCTGTGGCTTGCCCTGTCATCCAAGGACATTTGAGTCACACCATTGAATTTGTGCCGTATACCACTTGGCACAGTCTGATTTTCCTCGGAAACGGTAACTAGTATCGTATACGTGGGATCGCAAGCCCGTTGGCAGGAAATGTGTGCTGGGAAGCAGAGTATTGTATTGATATACCACGGAGGTACTGTATCAGCTTAGCACAGGATACTGCGTCCTTGGTACTGGAGCCGTACTGCAGTGTGTGCGACACTGTCGTACTTACAGTTAACAATGTGGTACGTATGAATTTGACCGGTTGCATCCGGTACTAAAGAAATGAAAGTAGTCACTCTTCAGATAAAGTAGGAGCTACAAACTTATGCCAATATCGTATTACTGCAAGTGGTTACTCGGTAGAGCTCTACACAGTCTTTAACGTTTCCGTTATTCTTGTGCAACAGTTACTGTAGTGAAAACAGTTCTGAGGCCAAGTATCGTAGAGGCCTCTACACAATCGCTTGTTGACGCACCTATACTGACGCCGCCGAAAGACAATTAAATGTACAAAGAATCATTGCGAGAATGGATGAGCCCAGTGAAAGTCTTCATCAATGTCTAATTTGCAAGGGAAAAAGGAAGCGCATGCGGATTTGGGCATGTCTTTTTTGCAGCTATGGACGAACCATATCAAATGATTTTGAAGTTAGAAATGCGGGGCGAGAAAGTTTCCCTATATTCTGATGAGTCGTACAGACCAGAAAAAATTCTGTGAATTTGTTCTAGCAAACACTTTAGAGATTTGCTGATTCAGCAACAAGAAAGTCATCACTTCATATCACTTGGCCACCAAATCTTCAATTGTAAACGGTTTAAATGTGAGACAAACTCAGATTTTGCCGACCACTTCCACTTAATGTCCTAAAAGCACATGAAATTCCCAGAAAACGCTACTGCCAAGCAAAAGAAGCAAAGTGTGGCAATGGTACTACTTGAGGACGCCAACCCCCGGCAATGTATTCGATAATCTGCTTAATACACCAGTGAAAAAAACAGCAAACAGTAAAGAAGATTGTGCAGTACTGATATCTTTGGATACCAATGAAATTACGATAGCCAAAGTTGATGCTATTAAACAATACAGATGCGGGAATGAAAACCGTTCCCGCATGAAATGCTTGTGTTCTGTTTACTATCTCTCCGCGGCCAAGCGCAACCTACTATCTCCTTACTTTGGATTCCGGTAGCCCTTTCGACCTCTTGTAGGGGCTGCCAATCCAGGGTTTCCACGCGCTTATAGCACCCGTACAGAGTGCACTACCACTGTACAGTGTACGAGCCCGCTTCCTGCTCGTACAGTCAACAGTAGTACTGTATAATGTACTGTACGAGCGAACCGGTCCAATCAGACTGCGACGCTAGTAGTCCGCGACATCAAACTCGCGCGACAACTGTTTCTCTGAAATTTGGTATTCATGACTCTATCGGAGCCCTGAAAAATATTCGAGAAAAGCAAGGTCAGTTATATGTCAATATTATTATGAAGTTCAAGAAAAGCACAAGATGTGCGCTGTGTAGAGAATTTGAGCACTTGCATGGTAATTATTGTGGTTGGTTTTCTGGGTGCATCATCTACTCGGTAGGCACTCGGATGGGGCTGCAATAAAATCTTGCATGCTTGTATCCGCGGGTGGTTTTACAGTAAACGGGATGACGTATGAGTCAATTAAGTGCAGCCAAGTAGATTCGTGTCCTTTTGGAGGACGTGGTGAGCCGGAACAGCCACCTTGGACTTTTAGCTCATGTAACCGACAGCAAATGCCGTACGATCGGGGCTTGCAGAGCGCTTGGGACATCGAGGAAAGGTTGGGTCAGTAGTCGTTGCGGGTACTGACGCTTCACTTGGGGCATCGGCGGGGGCAGCCACATCAGGAGCTGTGGCAGCGGACGTAAGCGGAAGCGGCGGCGCGTGCAACCGAAGCGGGCGGGGTGGCTTCTGCGGCAGCCGCAGACACATGAAACATGACGACCTGCGTCGGGTCGGGCTGGTTGTTGGTAAGGACGGTGGATAGAAAGCCGGTGGCGCCTGTGGGGTGGGACTGTCAGCAGAATTTCGTCCGGGGCGCTGTCACACGGGGAGAGAAGCTGCTCATTGTGATACCAGGTCCGCCATTTCGTGGCGTAACGTGTTGTAAACACTTCATTCACAAGACGATGGCTGATGCTTCCAAATGCGTAGGCGGACAGGGGAGCGGAAGCTCAGCAAATGGGGTCAAGCTCACTTCCCTGGCGGCTATGTGAACGAAAGAATTTTACTCAACAGGTCAATGGCCTCTCTAGCGCTGGGTTCCGAAGGCCGGCGGTATATATACACACAGAGAGGCCAAAAAAGGGGGATAAGTCGAACTGAGAACCCTACAACCCTGAAATAAAATTAAATTGCGGATTTTGGGGCTCCATGGAGCTCAATGATTTGGCCAGAGATCAATATCCGTCAGAGATGTAACCTTAAAACAAGACAAGCAATCGTTGCGTGTCGCGCCTTATCCCTGGCTTGGAGCGCCGCCAGAAGAAAACCAGTCTTGGTGGCCCCACTAGGACTGCTTAAGTAATGTGTGTCCCGCTGAGCCGAGTACAAGTCTGTACACGAGGCTTCTGTGCCGTTTCATCCTTCCCACCTCCCCTCAATTGACGTTAGATCAACGTAAATTTGGTAACAGGTTGTGCTCTACAATGTAGTCCCGAAACGACGCGGTTAAGGTACAGTCGATACCAACAAAATCCTTAGTAGGTTGCCATTCGGCCTCATGCTGAGGGGCCCTTCATGAGCGTTAACCATTGGAAGACGCGTCGGCTTTTGCAGTGTGCGAGTATGCGATACACTTCGAACAAACAGATTCCCCGCGGCGTCTGGAGTGGGCTATGGGCGCGGAGCAACGGGGGCAGAGATATTAGGTGGCTGTGTTTTTTATGGGGCGATATGAGTGACGTGGACCATGAGGTACAGCCGCATATTAGACTATAGCCCCAGGCGGATAGCATTCTTGCCGACAAGTTCGACAATTGAAAAGGGTCTGAACTCCTGTTTCACAACTTACCGATGCTTGACCCTTAGATACCGCATCCTTGAAAAATCGCCTTAACATCACGCGATCACCGGCTTTATACGACAGTGATGATAGCCTTTGGAAAATTTTCGCAGCATGCGCGCCTTTGCTAACTCGTGTGAAAATCGCTCATCTCTAGAGCGGAATTTATCTTTGAATTGAACCCTGCGACGCTTTTGATCGGGTATCAATGGGAAGCATCATGTACAGCGGTCCACGAGGATTCCAAACAAGGTCTATTTCGAATGGGGTAGCCCATAGTTCCTCGCTCTTCGCGTATTTATAAGCAAATTCCGCCGATGGAAGTACCTTTTCAAGTCCTCTCGCCGAAACAAGCAGTACCAACGAAGGTAGCTCTCCAATATTCCGTCCATGATCTCGGAAGTGCCGTCGTTCTGCGTATGGTGCGTTGATGACGTTTAGGTGCGGATACCACAACGGGACATCAAGCGAATCCAAAACTTCGAAGTAAACTTCTGGTTAAGATCAGAAACGATTGAGTCTGGCAGTCCATAAAGCCTGAAGACGTCAGGGATGAACCTACTCCACATCTACTGCTGTGTATGTCCCCCTGTAAGCCATAAAATGGACACCCGCGATAACCGATTGACCGAAGTCGTTATGCTGTCAAAGCCTTGTTTTGTTTTGGGGAGCTTGACAATGATGTCGGTAACCAACGTTGCCCATCTACGCGTAGGAACATCAAGTGACGTGGGTGCTTCCAGTTCCTTCTTTCGGCCATCCTTCTTCTCTTGGCAAGTATAGCATCCGTCCACGTACTTCTTAACATTCCTGCTCTCACTTTTGTACCCTGTCCAGTGTCTTCGTAAACCCGAAATGTCCGGCTACCAATGCGTTGTGCGCAGCATAGAGAACGTCTATAACGTGATAATGGGAGACAAAAACATTCTTCTCGTAGAAGAGGTTTCCGTGAGAGTACGAGAGCAAGGGTCCCAGTCGCTATACTCGATCTCGCTGAACATATTCGTCCGGAAGTTCCCAGCGTAGTCCTTTGACTATGGGCCCAAACATTTTATCCTTTTCTTATTCAAGCCCAAACAGAACGGGTCGTCAACACCCGAAATGAATACGTTGTTGACCATCTTATTTTACATAACATGCGGCGCGCGAGACATTACGTATCCTAGTACATATAGGCGCTCGGCCTTGAGTGTAACATTCTTTATTCAGAACTGAGCAAACAAATCCAACCATGGAGCGTCGTGGCGATTTAATATGGGCTGGGAAAGAAATGCTTTAGAATTTGGTTGTCTGTGAAGACCTAAAAAGTAGAATTTTATAAATAAAACCGAAAAACGTTTCAAAAAGTAAAAAATTAAAAGTAGTTCACGTTCATTAAACGTGTTAGCCTTCTTAGGATCCGAAGTCTTCTTCAAAAGCAAGCAATGAAACGATCAACTCATTTTTCACCTACCAGAGTTAGGGTACCTCCAACAGCCCCTCGAGATGCGTCCACGAGGCATCGGAACGGTTTGGTCCACTGTGGAGAGACCAAGATCGTGACAGAAATCAATGCTGCTTTCAGTTTCTTGAATGCCTCATCACAGCCGTTGTCCCACTTTCCGATTCCTATTCCCTTCTTAGTATGCGCAGTCTGTTGCGCCGCGACCCCAGAAAACTTTTTAAAATTGCAGCTAACCAAGGATTCTACGAAGCCCAGTTCGCGGAGAGGCTTCAGTCATTCACGCACGATCTGGACCTTCTCAGGGTTGACACGAATTCCATCACGGCTTACTGGCATTCCGAAAATTCAGTCTCAGTCTGTAAGAAGGATTATTTATTAGGGGATAAGTACAGCTTCTCTACTTACAGCCGTGACAGAAATGTTCTGAGGTAGTCCATGTGCGCCTCTCGAGAGCCACTATAAACTAGCAAATCATCCATATACGCAACCATGAACAGGTCAATGAAACCATGGAATATTTTTTCATCAGCGTATGAGAAGTAGCAGGCGCATTACAGAGCCCCTTCGGCATGGCTAGGTATTCAATTGCCCATATTTAGTGGTGAATGCTGTTTCTCAATGTTCTCCGAACAGACTCTAGTCTGGAGGAAGCCAGTCTTCAGGTCTAACTATGAGAAGTACTTAGTGCCTCCGAGACGATCGAACATCTCGTCTGGGCGGGGAGCGGCGAGTTGTCCCTCTTCTTGAGCCGATTGAGGCTCAAGAGTCGAAAACGGCACGCAGTTTGTCCTTTCTTTCACTAGAAACAGACAAGCTCCAAACGGATATCTGCTTCGGCAAATTTTACCATTTTTAAGTAGTTCAACTATGTATTCCTTCACTGCCAGCTGCTATAATGGGGACAGCTGATACAGAGGTCGCAGCGGCGGTTTGGCACCCTCATCTATTCGATGGCATGGTCTTTTGACCGCGCCGGAGGAAGCCCCGCTTGAAGAGAGTCCCGGAAGAACTCTCCAAAATGAGACAAGAGGTCCTGCAATTCGGGGTCATGTGACAGATTATCATTCTGGCTGACCGCAGATTTCTGAAAAACCTGAAAACCTGAAATTCATCACGATTCTCTTTCTTACACACCATGCATCGAAACTTTTTACCCCAGGAGCGGAAATTTCCACTGATTTATCCCTCCCCGGCGCTGTGGGGTATTAATTTCTTGCAAAAGGACAGAATGATTCAGGTAATCAAATGTAGGCCGGGCTCGCTTGTGCCAAGGCATTCTAAGTAATATTTCATGCCGATAGTCCGCCGCGACAAAATTGGAACGGTATCGATGGTTTCCTCCATGCAACTCTGCACCCAATTTCAACTGCGTCGCCTACTCAGTACTAATTTTTTTCGAATGTGATAACGTTTTACGAGTACTTTGTACATAAAACATTTCCGCTTTACGAAGAAGGAAGGCCTCAGACAGAAAGTTGGTATTGCATCCGTTGTCTTTAAGAATACGGATAGGGACAACATTGAGATACCCCTTGATTTTTTTAGATCCGCGATTGGTACAAAAATTCTCCCTCATAGGAGAAAAAAATTTCTTATCAAGTCCTTCAGGAGTGTATTTATTGGTTTTTGAAGGACTGACTAGTTTCCGAGTCATCACTATGCTACTCGGTCCCGCGGACATTCGCTTCCGCTTCTTCATCGACTTCGAATTATTTTCTGCCGCACCTCGAGGGTGTTTCCATGGACGGCATCTAATCTTATGACAGTGAAGTACGCATTATTGCGGTAGTCCTTCAATCGTTGTCCTTCCAACTTGCGGCCACCGTCCGCAGTTTCAAAATTACAGATCTCCATGGGGGCAGGAGCTTGGGGTTTACTGGTACTTCAGCAGATACTATCGAGAGCTTTCTTCCCCAGATCGCGCTATCGACGCGCAATGAAATCTTTGCCTCTTCTTCAAATTTCTGCCACTCTAGACTTCATCTCTTCCAGGCGCGACTCAAACTTGAGCCCGGGGCAGAACTTGTCCCACATTTCACAGTCGTTCATAACTGGGACGGTAAGCATATTGCTACGAAAACCAGACAGATACTTTGACATGGACGTTGTCTGTTTAGTTTACGTAGGCGGTCTCCTGCTTGACGGACATGGTCATCAGGTACGAAGTCGGCGATAACCCTCCCCTTGAACTGGTCCCAGGTAGTTGGACGGTATTACCTTGCACTAAGGTGTACCACTATACAGCGGCAGTCTCCGTAAGAAATGTAGAAGCATAAAGGATACAATTAGCATCGATGAGTACGACGGTTGGGTTACTTAGATGCACCAAGGTTAAGTACTGCTCCCCCTTGTATAGCCACGTGTTAACGACGAGATAATCTCGCTGACCACCATATGGTTCCTGTTTGTTCGGATTCAGATTGATCGATCCTTGAGCAGCAGCCATTGCGCAGACTTTGACAGAAATCGCGAAAGCAGTGAAGCTTCGCGATGCTTCTACTGAACGAAAAAATTTTACTCAACAGGTCAATAGCTTCTCTGGTGCGGGGTGCCGAAGGCCGGCGGTTTACATACACCCCAGAGAGGCCAAAGCAAAGGGGTGAAGTCGCATTGAGAACCCTACAACCCTGAAATAAAATTAAATTGCGGGCGATGGGGCTCCCTGGAGCCCCATAATTTGGCGGGAAATCAACATCCGTCAGAGATGTAACCATAAAACAACACAGGCCACCGTTACATATGGTGCGTGACCCCTGGCTTGGAGCGACGCCAGACGAAAGCCAGTCTTGGTGGCCCCACTAGGGCTGCTTACGTAAGGGCGTTCCCGCTGTGCCGAGTACGAGTCTGTAAACGTGGCCTATGTACCGTTTCAATATGTACGAATCGACTGCGGAGGCGGCGCGGTGATGGATGAAGTCTGGCCTGCGGGAAAGTCTGTAACTGTCCAGTAGCCCAAGAAGGGTATCATTAGAGGTAGCACGAGAGGGAGTCGAGCAGTAATTGCGTCGAGTCGGAGCAGCCCTTGCATGACCCGTCGATGGTGAATTCAAGGTAGCGATCGGTTGAAGGGAGGATGGAGACGGAGGAGAAAGGCGCTGGAGTCGGTCTGATGCGTCTAGTACACTGGTTTGGAGAGAGTACTGGTCCAACTACGGCTCGGATCACTTGGAGAATGGCCCGTTCAGATAGAGTGGGGAGGGAAGGAACAGGGGCGCTGAGGAGTTCGATCCGGAGAAGGTTCGACAGGATGGTCACAGGAGGCGTGGAGCATCTAGATACGTTGGAGGGAGCGTGGCGGCCACAGCTGCCAAGTTGAGCAGCGAGTCCGCGCAATTGATCCACCCCTCCCGCACCCGCGCAAGCGCGGGGTGAAGAATTGACGCGGCGACAGGTATGCTTTCTATCTTTAGGAAAGGAGACAGTTCACCGTCAACAAAGAAATACCGTACAGTAGACCCCTCTATCATAGATAAAGATACAATAAAAAGAGCCAATAGAATTGAATCAGACCGGCCACTTCACCATAATCAAGCACTGATTGTGCACTTAGCTCGACAATTATTCGAGGTAAATACAAAACAGTATGATTTTGTACATGTTGTATTGCAGAAGGGAAATTTCAAAATGTAAAGCACTGTACCGATTTGATGCGCTGTAGATCATAGGTTAACCTATTTTTCAATCATTAAAACAACCCAATTTTTCCACCTGTACAGAGAAAGGCAGACAAAATTAGAAGTCCGCTCTGTTCAGTGATCACTCGGTCTTTGAAAAAGGCCTCCATCTCCACGACTCCGATGACTGCATGACCACGACGCCTTGTACTTGCGAGCAGCCATGACACCTCAACTTACTCCGTCAACGAGCCAAAAGCCTGAAATCCCTCTGCCTTCCCCATCTCAAGGAACCAACACCCTCTAAATCATCACCGAAGTTGCGGTTGAGACAGAGTGCGAACTGAATGAATACATTGAAAGAGCTGGTGAGAAGACAGATGAGGATTCTGATGCACAGTGCCCGCTTTTCGACATGTTCTACGAGACTGAAGGAACCAATGCCATTCACAACACGACAAAAGTTGACGCCCAGGAATTTCCTATGCTTTGGAATACTTGTGTCGAAATTGTAAACGAGCAATACAACATCGGCTTCGGTCACAACTCACTATATGCTGCGAAATACATGTTTCTGATGCTTCTGACAAATTTAGAGTTTGGAGGACAGTGGGAGGTACTGGCAAGGGTGTTCAGCCTGAAGTGGCCAACTTTCGAGAGAATGATGACTAAGTTCGTTTCCATTCTGTCAGAACCACTGTAAATTACGTTCTTCGAGGGAAAATCGCCTTTTCTCATATAATTAATTACTTCAAAACGGAAAAAGCTTCAGCATTTCCCGTTTTCCCGGTATGCTACTGATGTAAATTTTCAGCAAACAGACAGATCAAGTGGAAATATTCAAGAGGGAAAATATTTTTACAGTGGAAAGCATAAATTTTACTGTATAAAAGTGGAAAGGAGCGTTTCAGCAAATGAACTAGATGTGCAGTGCTCACAGCACCACCAGGGTTCGGTGCCGGACCTGGATATATTTCAACGCAATGACTACTTTCAAAAAGAAGCGCTTCGCAAGGAAGAAGGTGGAACTTTTGTGGCAAACATTGGTACCCTCTGTGACTAGTACCCCAATCATTCAGCTATTCTCGCGGACAAGAGGTATCAGGAGGCCAGTGAAATCGTGCGGGAAATCAACCCTAAAAATCCAAAGAATTTTTTCTTGTCTAGAGGGGATGGGCGTCTAACAGGAATATTTCGTCCGATCTAGTTGTTGTTGAGAATTACTTTGGTAAAATATGCAGTTTGTGGACTGTCATTAGCAAGTGGTGATGGAAGCACGAAAAATAAGATGCTGTATTCAAGTAGTGCGCTGCACTAACGAACGTGCATATTCAAATAATCCGCTCCGGAACGACGATACTGCCCACCACAGGCGTTTTAAAAATCGCCTATACACGATTGGTGATGAAATTTGCAAAAAAGGCAGTGGATACAGGATCGTTACTGCATCAAGCGCTGCCGTCTAATTGACTTACAGTTTCGTACTGTAGAGTTCACCGATCGTGAGATTGAGGATGAAATAAGCGATTGTCTTATTGTTGAACGATTTCAGAGCGCCGATGTAGTCAGAACTGGATAGCTCTATTTGTTTTGGACGGGATAACTTGACGGAAAACATCGAAAAGCAGCCTTGGTCGCGCCACTCTCCTGCTGTTATTGTGCATTTTGATAGGTTGGCACGAATTTGCCATGTGCTTCAGTAGAACTACACTTCTGTGTACTGGCAGACACTGTAGGTCATTTGGATTCGTGGGGGAATCCATCCGCACTCCATCAAACCCGCGCCCGCGTCTTCCCGAGACCTGGCACGACTATTATCCGTACTCTTTTCGCCGTACCCATTGCGCCTGATTGAGCGATTCACATCAGGGATGTGTGTAAGCGGGCAGGACAGTGATTGGTCGGGTTCCTAGTGTCAGCAAGTAGTGCTTGTGGGTACGAGGTGATAATGGAGGCGTAGTAAACAAAATGACCCATCTTCGTTCCGACGTTGCTTTGCGATAGAGGATCGAAGGGCATTTATGCTCTTCTTTTGGAAGCGGGGAAGGATTCAAGCGGCGGTGTAGTCTGGAATTGATATGAAGGATGCGCGAAATGATTGATTGTATTCGAGGTTTGGGAGCCCGAACTGGGTAGCTCCCAAGGATAGTAGGTATTGTTTAGTGATGCCATCCGGTTCAGTAAATCAGGGTTTACCGAGCAAGGCAAGGAATGATTAATCAATAAAATTCATGCGTTTCGTGATGCCAAGATTTAGGGGAAGGACTCGGAGAGCGTGTAGCGATGTAAATACATACCTTAGCGTTAGTACGTGCCGCTATCTCAATGGCGTTGACAAGAATCGACAGGAGGTGCTTATGGAGGCTTGGGAGATATCGTCGCAAAGAATCGTGTTCGGGAGTCACGATTCCATCTGCGAGTGTTCAAAGACCAGCCTTCTTCGCTTTTGCAAAAGATGGGTCGGGAGCAATAAGGAAGACCATAGTATATTTTTTGATGTACATTTTATTATACGATTTATTCTGTTCAAAATTATTGAAGTCAAGTTATGATGTAATGAATGCGTGATTTAGTGCCGTCAAGAGATATAATTTAGTGCACTACGGTGCACTACTGAAACTTCGCATTTTAAAGGTCATTTTGTAGTATTCAGTCTTCAGCATAGTGACTAGTGCATATTCTGACTTCGTAAGTTGAAAGTTAGGACAGCATTGATAGAGACAAATTATATTAAACTGAATTGAATAGTAAACATCAAATATTTTCTGTGGTGCCCACTGCAGGGCCTCACTATGTTCATTACATGGCTAGAAAAAACCGGTTGGTCCACTTCAGTCACGTACAGTTGTGTTCGCGAGCAGATATCCATAGCAATAGAAGACCACAAGATGCAACTAAGGCGCTGATACTCATGCCGGCGTATTACGAATCCATTTGTAGCTTACTTCCCCGCTATTCGCGGGATTAACTACTTAATCAAGACTACAGTTTAGGGGGCAGGCGCACCAATCGAGTCAAAGCGCAATGCGTTTACAATGAAGGAAGTAGGCAGCATTATCCTATGGGGTAAAAAAACCTCATTACGTCAAAGGAAACATGTCCACCATTTTTCGATGCGTTCAACAGGGAAATATTGTATGGCATTTAGAAATCAAAAAACAAGGCGCACCAAAGAAAGGGATAAGTTTGATGATACAGATGTTTACATACAGTGCTGTAATATTTTCGGAATTGATCTGAAGAGCAATTGGTGTGATACTTGTTACTGGCACCAGCGTTTTTCACTACTTTTTACGATATATCATATTTATTCATTCCTTGCAGTACCCTAAAGGGGCGAGTGGGTTTTTTAATTGTGAAGGGTCACTGATAGGCGGGGTTGAGCTAGGGATTATGGAGACGGAGACCGAAAGTGTGATCGCGTGATGGTTGATTTACTTAATTTTATTCATAAAAGCAATAGCACTAACGAGGCCTAATTTGAGTAGCTACTGATATAACCTGAGAACGGAGATGCTTTGGAACATAATATTTTCAAGTTTGGGCCTTAGGTGTCGCTCAAAACTCCTTCCAACAAACAATCGTCGTTATTCTGAACGAGTCTCGCCGCACGACGAGCGAACAATGTTTGCCGCTCAGCAATCGTAATGGCTGCCCGTGCAGAAATTCCGGTCGAAAATCGGTCGGCGAAGTCCCGAGAAGTCGGGTTTCAGCCCTCAACGTGGAGAGTGGAAAGGTAATGATGCGATGCCCAGGACCCTTTGAACGTATCAATTCGGCAAGGCGAGTGTCCTTGCCAACTGTTAAGTTTACTATGAATGATAATAAGGTTGGGAGTGCTATGGAATCTGATTAAAAAGTTTTATGTAGTTCTAATCGATTGCATCTTTCAAAATGGCAACTGATTTTGGTTTGGAGTTCTATCACATAGCCGAAAACTTCCTTTTGCGGTCTACGGTACTAAAAATTGAGCATATTCGCAACTAAAATGTACCTGCGAACCTATTCAGCAAGCAGGCATCGTCGTAACTGGCCTTCTACGCGTCGTGTTCTTGACGGAAAATGCCTATCACATCAAGGTATTCGTCCGTCGTCCAAGACTCCGCTGGCGACCAATCAGGCTACCTCCTTCTGTGGACCTCCTGAGTGCTAAAGAATGTACCTGCTGTCCCCCATGCTTCGTGATTTAGACAAGTATTGGTCTTTTATACTCCGCAAGGAAACATTTCTGTTCAAGATAGAGATCTTTTACACTGTTCTTTTAATTTCTATAACAAAATATATCTATTTAAGGCATTCGTAATATCAATATTTTAAGCTTTCGTAAATCAGTCATCTGTCGTGTAAAAGAATAGCTGCTTTCGTTCAGCGAATACTAAGTGATTAGGTATTACATTTAAACGCGACATGATGAATGCAAATTTTACTACCGAAAGACTTATACGATTTTTTGGGAACATGATCTAATTCAATGGTGTTTTTTTCCGAAAACTACAGTCTAAAGTAGAGAAAAATCTGGTATGAAAATAATTGAAGGGACCAATGCTATCAATTTGAAATAACTCCTCAGCTTTTGCTTTTACACTATCACTTAAACCTTTAAAACCCCCATCATCTGAATGGATTGGGGAAATCTGGAGCAAAGCTTTGAGAAATTTTCTTGAACTAAAAAATCTGTTTTTCATTTTTCTTTTTGATTCTGCCTGGAATGATCTATTCGGATGACAATGGGACGCCTTACGATATGAAATTTGAGAAATTTCCTTTGTCATAAACTTTTCTTTATGAATAAAGTATTAAAATATTTAATAATCGGTTGACACACTTGAAAAAATGACAGAACCATCTTAGGGGCATATATGATTAGAAAGCTCCTTAAGTGAACAACGTTCTTTCGGAATTTTAATTTAGAGTGTTTAACAATCACTGATAAACACGCTATGAAAATGTTTCTTGAAGCCCTGATCAAGTCGAAGAGGATACAGAATTGGATTTCATTGCAAGATTCTGAATCTATGATATTTTTATCAGACCAGAAAGTTTCTTTGCGCTTATTTATGCCATTTAAGAGATACACGTACCTTAAGTATAAATATTAACCATTTTTTCGTTTTATGAGAAAAAGCATCCTTACTTTTCATATGTATTAATCAAGAATATATCAGTTTTTATCAAACCATGAAAGACGCAATTGGCACCTTGGTATCGAAAAAGGCTCAGGACACATTACTATCTCGATACTTTACATTTTCATGCACTTAAAGGGAGGATCATTTTATAAAAACCAGCTTTGCTGGGAATAAGTTAATCAAATTCTTTTTCTCACGAATCTATTCTTCAGAAATTAGTACTGCTCATTTACTAAACATCTCGTATCAATTCATCGAGATGGCTATTTTTTTATGTAAAATGTTTAAAATAGTATTGATTCATATAAATATTCCATTTCAAGTCTCCATTTAGTTGAAAGATACCGGTTTGAAAGACAAGAACCAACTCCGAAGCTCTATTTGCGACTCCACAAATCGAAATAACGATAACTAAATTCATTGCTAGAGTTCACTGACGCCAAGCCCGGTAAGACCATTTGGAACGTCTCAAAATTGACTTTAAGTGCAATAATAAGTCCTTGAAAGAAAAAAGCATATATAAAGGCATTTTTATTTTTCTGAGCACTTCTTTGCCTGAGATATCGTGCGAGAGGTCTTGGGCTATTAATATCTTCCTTCTGTGCTGAAAAATTACTAGAATACATTTTTTGTGACCTATATTTGTCGAAGATGAATGTAGTTCCTCCAAGGACATACGTACACTGAGAATCTTGGAAATTTGAAAATCTTTAGTGAAGACACAAATTTTGAAAAATCAAGGCTCACTTGTCTCGGTTTGAAGTATTCAGGGTGATCGAATCGTTGCTTTTAATCTGGATACTACCCTATAGGCAAAAAAATTCTCTTCGTTCATCTAATTACGGTTAATCCTTTCTGAAATCATCACCAACTTCTTGAAACTTTCTGAAAACAAATTCAGAATAATAGTAAAACAGCGGCTGTAATTTGCGGGGATAAAAACTTTTTACTGGACAGAACTACCGAAGAATGGCTAATTCATCAAGGAATAACACCTACTTCGCGATTTTGAGATTAAACAAAAGGGAATGAAATCTAAATTGAGACAAGTGATTACGAAATACGCATATGTAAATATATAAGTGTATAACTATATACATTAAAATTTTGCATATGCTATGGAATTCACAAAGCGGATAGAACGTATAGAACTTTTTTAATGTTGGGCAAAAAGAGAATTTTATAATTATGGTATTGATAAATTTCATTTTAAAAATAGAATCATACCAAGTTAAACCACATCAAAATAGATTTTCTGCATGCACCAAGCTCTTGACTCCTGGACACCACGAGACCCCACCCCTCAGCCAGCAAATATCACATCTACCCTACTGTATGTATCCCACACTCTCATCCATCAACCCGGAACTTCGGCTCCAATGCTGTCCACCGGAAACGTTTTCTTCTCCACAATACTCAAGCCTGAGTCTCGTTGGGTCCTTCTCTGGCGTTGTGAGCTGCATTGATTCTATTTCGTGTATTGTTTCCACAGTCTCCTTTTTCGTTCGTTTTGCATCAAAAGTGTCCGTTCTCAGGAATTTCCGATTCGTTGCCCCATGTTTACACCGAGTCTCAGCAAAGAGCATCGTTCGTATGAGGTAAAATGCTCCTTTATAATTTCCTCGATTGAAGGAAAGAGCAGATTATCATTACCGTATCGTGGTTCATGCTACATTTAGATCCATTCGAAAAGTACGCAAAGGATTTATTTTTAGACGCTGCAATTTTCGTGACCAACCAACTCGCATACCACAGAATATAAACCCCTGTTAAGTTTCTCATTCTCTATTCTCGCAATTCGTGCTCTTTCTGTGAACGTACTCGACTCACTTCCTGTGATTGAGCGAAATGAGAAAAGATGAAAAAGAATTTCACCCTCTCTATGGAATTACACTGATCCACGTCAGATATGAACTTCAGGAAAACAGCAGTTGACCTTATAGATTTGTGCTGATAAATTTAGGGAACAATCTAGCATCTTGCATTGCAGATACTCATTCGACTTCTCCGTGACGACCACTGCCTTATTTGTGGATTCGAAGTAAGTCTTGATGTTCAGTGCCAATGAGATTACGTACTGCATTTAAACCACCAATTGACAATCTGAAAGTTACCTCGGCCTGTTTTCTCACGGTATCAGTGTATTTCCCGTTCCGTTTTGTATTTATACGATCATATTCTGATTATTCTTCTTCAACTTCAATTTTTGCTTCAAATCAATGCTATGGAGCTGGCCCAGTCTGTCCCCTACTGCACACTCAACAAAATGATGCTATGTTTTATCCTCGCTTAGCTACCAAACAGATACTTTTAAGTCGCTTCATATTGATTTATTAAACAACCCTCACCTACCACTTGAATATCAACCACTTTTCAGACAGAATCTCAGTAGGACGGGCGAGAGTCGCCCACGGATGTGCACCATCAAAGATTCTATACCAACCCGTCCTTTATTGCCCGTAGACTCTCACTTGCCTTACAAATTCCCTTCTCTTCCATAACGAACGTCACTAATTCTTCCTTCTCAATCCCCTCAACCACTGACCGTCCCTTATCGGAAAGAAACCGCTTGAACTTCTCAAAGTAGCTTGGTATTGCAAAAAGGTAAACAAAATTATTCAATCCTCTCGGCACGATATCATGAAAGATAAGGGAATGCATCTCCTCCAGTCTTGAATTCCCAGGTTTTGGGGATTCACCATCTTCAGCAATAGATTCGGGAGAAATCATCGCACTAACCCTCTTGGTTACAGCGGTATCTTAGTGCGTCAGTATATATCTACGGGAACAAAATATGCGACAATTGGTGATGCGAGAGACGCTTAGAGGCTTTGGTGATTACCATCCCTCGGTAAGAGCCTGAATACTCTGCGGGAGCGGCCTTCGCAAAAACTGTTGATGTTTAAGTATACCGGTATCTATTGAAGTACAAACCTAATATAGATGACCATTTATGTAAATTTACGAGCTTAAAGTAGTCTTTCACATCAAAATAATTAATCTATGGATCAAAACATCGTAACGTGCAATGAAATGCTCGTATTTCATAGAAATTGGGTAACTTAGACTTTATACCATCATAATTTTTAATTCGGGAAGAGTGTCCCGAGATATCGCTTCATAGTTTGTCTTCCCTCTGCACAGTAGTGCAACCTAATTTTCTGACTCATTGATTAAAAATTAGGTTGACTGTGTAACGCATGGAGGTGAAACCTCCCACTACGTTCGAGTTAGATTGTTAGATTATCTTTCATGTACCTTGCAGTGTCTCCATTTGTCCAATGAGACGATATTTACACAAATCTACATGCTCGCTTTTTATATTCACTTAATTTACAATATACCGGCACTAAAGTTCCATGGCGGCTCAACATGTCCCCCATTTCGTTTCTCGATGGAGACAAAAATGATTTAAATTGTGTGAATATGTTGTTAAACGTTTTTAATAGATATCATGCACTAACATGACACACTTACGATGTTAAATGAGAAGGAGGAAGTAAAATAGCTCGCCTCGGGAAGGCAAAACATTCCTTTAAATCGGTTAACCGTCATTAGAAAAGACAAAATAATAATATATGTCCACTGTTCACGGAAGTCGTATGAAACCTCGAAATGCACTGAAAAAAATTTCGCGTAGGATTGCGAATATTGCAAGAGAAATTGATTAGATGATGTGGATGTTGAGTTCGATTTCGGGCAATACAAGCCTAACGAAAACGTTTTGGTTGGACTTTTCTGTAGCAAGACTTCCATTATTCAAGGATTGTTATGGGGAGTGTTTGAGGATCACCAAAATCCCAAGCGTCTTGCTGAGTGAACTGCATGCTACGATCGCGGTTGAAATATTTGCAAAGGATTGAAATTCTATCGTTTATCGGAATCTTCTAAAGTTAAATTGTGACATGATGGCAAACCGGGAGGATATATGCCTACCGTTCCACCTGCAGAAGAAAATGTATGAGCTTATCAAGGCAGAATTTAGACTCGTTTATGAAATGAGTATTATCGGCCCTGTCACCACTGACCCCTTTCTTGTTGATTATTGAAAAAGTAAGCTCTAGGTATTAAAGTGAGAATTAAACTTGCCTTCACTCCGAGAGAATGAGAAAAACTTTGCCCAATTATTAATAAATTGTGACTATGACGAATACCAGATCCACACGCTGATATTGTCTGGGGCGCAAACACTTGGCTGAAAGTATGGATGAGAGGCAATAATATCAAGACAGGCGAGGGATTTAAAATCCGAAACCACGGCAATTACTAAGTTCCCTGATTTTTTGGTTCCAACTGGAGAACGAGAGCGTAAGGGCTCCCAAATTTTCCTCATTCGACCTAAAATTATGGGCCCGTAAGATGAAATTCAAAGAGAGAGGAACACTGGAGCACTCTTTCAACAAGAATCTCACAATTTTCACTGAAACCAAAGAACAATCAACTGGAACCAACCACATTACTTAAATAAGATTCTACCAAGCGGATATTAATGGGCAGAATTACAAGGTTCTATTTCAGCTATTTCTTCAACTTTGTTACTACAAAAGAGATAGTACGAATGATGTTTGTTCGCTTATATGTCAATTCTTGCTGCTCGTGGTTTTTCGGATATATCTTTAAGATATAGATCTGGCATGTTTGCGAATTTCAACGTAGCTCCATGTCACCGATACGTATACTTTCTACGAGTTCATGAATTAGGTAAGATTATCTAACTCTCTCAGAGTCCTCCTACATGCATGAAGAATATCTTGAATTTCTCAGGACTGTTGCGAAACGCAAGGGCGGAAGGCTGCGAATACAATTGGAGAAGGGAATCATGAACGGAGAGTATTTCACTAAAATCTCAGAGCCAGGTAAAAGTTGGTATAATGGATGATTGGGAACCATTATATTTTTGAAATAAAAAATATTAATATTTTTATTCCAAAAATGTCATTTTGGCTGGCCTTAACAATGTTCCATAACTTCTATCCGCTTTTTTCACACTGTATCATATGTATGCCTTTTTAATTTACATATTAGTAACTTTCTGATGATTTGTACTTCGTAACCCTGCGTAAAAGTTTGGATTTCGCTATCCTTTTTGAGTCTTAAAATCGTTAAATTGTTGTTGCATTCAATAGCTATGCTTTTTATAAATATTCGCCTTATTTTCCGGTTCGGATCGAAATCCCCAGCTACCAGTAGTATTTTTGGGTAACCAAGTGTCTCCTTGTGAGTTTCAACACAAAAACCATCAACTTGTTTCCTACAGACTAAGAGAACCGTCAAAAATGGTGAGCTCTATGCTGAAAAAATTACTTGTTGTATTTTTTAAAAAAAATAAAGACAATCCTTCCGAAATCCTCTCATCAATTAGTATACATATGACACCTAGAGGCAAAACTTTAGTACAACTTCATCCTAGCTGTCAACCAAAACTATTCTCTTGATTATCTTTTACAATTTTTTCTAAATTAAAAAGTATCAATGTTTTATGGAAGCGTCTAAAAGCACTTGATGTTGGCAAAATATTTCCTTAGTGTCTTTAAAGAACATTTTAGGTCATCTAGAGCTCTCGTAAGTTTGAATTGTTTCTATTTTTGATGTGTATTTTAGGTATTTGGATTGAAATAATTGATTGGATATGTTGCTTACTCACAGCCATTCAAGAAGCTTTAAAAATTGCAAAATTCCGATAATTTATGGTAAAACAATAGAAAAAGGCTCCATGGGTAATATATTCTTCTGGTCTGTTTTTTAATTTTTACGCTTAAGCGGGAAGGTTGTAATGTGCAAATTTATAACCTTCTATCTATCTAATGTAAGTATTCTAGAAGTGCGCCGCCTGAATTAACGAAATGCATCAAGCTATGACTTGATAACGTCGCATTTTGGACAATCTTTAGTTCCCCGAGAACTATTTTGGCTGATTTCAAGGTGGTTCTTTACGCACTTTTTACGTAATATGTCGTAATATTTCCTGTATAAAAGTGTCATTTTACGTAGCTTTCAGCTATCTTGGCATAAAATTTTGCAATTTTGCCAACACTTTAGCAGAATAGTAGGCGTCGAAATCAACATTCTTGTAGATACACACCTCGAAAAGTTTTGCACATTTTATAACTCTACATTTAGATAATAGATTTTCACTCTGTATTTTGAGCAACTTACTGCTTCTCTCGGACTTTTGGAAGAATTTCTTTATTTTTGCATCTTATTTGTCTTATGAAAATCCATCCCTTCTACTAGAGGTCAAATGAGGTATTCACTATGTAGTCTGTTCGTACAGTGTTATTTTTCATTTTCATTTTCTACTTTTCGTTCCATTTGCTGCTTCAAGATCTTATAAAGGATATCCATTTCGTTTTAAACGTCAACGTGGGGCTGGAACTAGGGCAGATAACAGATCATATCAAAACATTCATCCTATTTTGATTTATGGCGTCTTACTCGGAATTCAGATATTAATAGAGCAATAAACATTGATGGGCTGTAAAATATGTGTCTTATGCCGGATAAAAAGGTATTTTCACAGAATAAAATTGTGAATTATCACATACATCTTTTCTGATCAATCTTTCGAGCCATGGGTAGCCCAAGAAATTTTCCTGTGAAAATTTCCGAGCCCTATGCTGCAGCTTATCTCACTTTATTTCAGACCCACTTTAACTCTATATTGAGCTGCAACTTGTATCCAGAATCTATCAGTGGAATAAATAAACGTATAAGTACATTGATCTCTGTCTTGGAGCTAAAAATAAACAGTTGTATAAATAGATAATCCTGAAATTTTATTTAAAGTCTCTCAATATCTGTTGCTGCAGTGGAGATCCAATTAACAGTGTTTCTGTCAGGAATTATTTTTCAGGATCTGCTTCCTCTATTTGGTTCCTCGAAAAATCAAAGATGATATAAGTGCTGCATTTGAAGCTCTGGAATGCTTTTGACATCTAATTAGGTTTGGAGAATTTTACGCAAACTTCAGCCTTTTAGATATTTCCTTCGTTTTCTTTACTGGTAACTAAAACTTTTCTCCACATTAAGTTGAATTTATATTTCAGGCGTTTTACTTTGTTCGGGAAGTATAACAAATTAAATGACCGTAATCAAACAGCATGGTAAATAAGCGCCAAAATTGTCTTACCTATAGTTTAAGATTGGTACTCTGTCCTTTGCTGACCTAAGAGAATTCAAAACATAAAATTACGTTTATTAAATAAATTAGTATGCGCAAAGACGCTCTAATTTTAAAAGAGCTGAAAATAAGTACCCTAAAAATATAAATATATGGCTTTGTACTTACGAACTTATTTCCTTTGTGCAAATCATCTCTAGATTTTAGCGTCTGTAATTTGAAATGAAAAATTAAGTTCTAAAATTTTCTTGTATATCTTTGGTGGGAATCATATTTGCTTGTGAGTAAATAGGTATCTTAGGCTGCAGTGAACGTTACTTGGATCCTCCAGACAGCCCGTGGATAATTAGATCTAAATTTTTCTATCGTGCGTTCTACATATTTGCGATTATCAAATAGGTACTTACAGCTCATCAGTGTGTAAAGTAACATTATGTAATGGCTGTAGTCAATATATCTCTTCATAATCATAAATTGCTTGCTTTCTGATTAATGAATACTTATTCATCTTTCCCATCCAATTTATAATTTAATCATTCCAACGCCATACTTCACAACTCCAAAAATATTTACTTTAAATTATGCTCTCAGGTGTGCATCGGTTTGTAAAATAACCTTTAGTCTAATTTACAGCCTCTTATACATTACTACCAAGAAGTTGATTTTCTACCTATTGACTGGTGATAAATAATTTGAATTTTCGCATTCATAATGGTTTTAATGAGTTGTGTGACTCTATAGTCGTGTAGCCGATACTCGCTAACAAGATATTCGAACGTTTTTGGCTCAAAAAGATAGTTCTCTTTGCCTTGGAGCATCATTGATGTGGAACTTTCCACTATCCTCGGTTATTTTTACCAAAATACTCGCACCGACTGAGTGAATTTCATAACAATATTCTACAGTTATGATACTAATATCTCATTAGCGCACCTTGCGATTAAGGTGATAATAATATTATTTTGTGGTCTAAGATCGTAATCCCTAAACGAAATTATTATTCCATGCTTACGAGTTTATGGCCTTTTCGGACCTAGCTTTCGCCGAAGAGTACCTAGCTTTCTTCGAAGAGCTATGTATCAAAAGCTTTTGATTTTGGCTCTTCAATAAAAGTCCATATTCCTGGCTTTCCTAAAATTGAGGCATTTCCTAATCAATCATCTGAGTCGTTCAGTCTTTTGTTCGCACTATGAGCGCAATTTTAATTCATTAAATTTGAGATTAAACATTTTTGTTTCGTTTGGCTCGGTGACTTGGCTATGGAACAGTTGAATATGAAAAAAATCTTATCTTACTTCCTCTCATACTCTTATAGTTTTTTCTCTGGCTCAACTTCGCTGCTCAATACTTGAGCTATGTTTCTACGAAATTTATTTCATGAAACCCATTTCTTTAAAAGTGCGCAAAACAATATCTTATCCGAGGATTTAATCTACCCGGAACATCATTGTTGTAGCCATATGCATGTATTCTGCACAAAGCATAAACATTGGATTTTATTAAACTTTCATCTCAATAACTGGGCTTAAAATAATGCAAAAAATATCTGTAGTTAATGATGTCCTGTATTAGTTCCAGACGTTTCAATAGCCTTTTGATGCGGTAAAATTTGAATTTATCTCAATCGCTCTTCATGGTACAAGCCATTAACTTTTGGTTCCATTTTGTTAAGTTTTATCTTCTATATTTCGGATTCTTTATCGTCAAATTGGAAAACAGAATCTTTAAGAGCCCATCAAGAACAATCGGTGATCAAAATCGTGCGATTGTAAATAATATTTACTCCTTGTTTTTCTTTTCTATACCTGCTTCACAAGTTCTCTATTATTAGTGGAATTAGAAGTTCACTATTATTTTACTTGGTTGTAGTAAGCAGATTTGACATCGAAACCGAATTGTTCAAAAAAACAAGGCTCCGCTCCTGTTGCGACATTATCTCTCTAATTATGACCATTTTTAGATATTAATCCACATTAATTTTCCAAAGATATGTATTTATCCAATCCAAGACAACGGCAGGCCGCTTAGCCAATAAATCTATAATTTTCGATGGAGTAAAATAAAATTTTTGTGACACCTGATCTAAACGATCTCCCAATCGGAATATCTTTCTTTAATTTAATCTCTCTGTTAATTTCCAATTTGAATCATCAAGGAACTTATATTTAAGACTTTAACGTAATGCATTATTCGACTTGATCTTTATTAAAAACAAATCAACTTGACCATGAATGGTTTAAATCAAAGAGATATTTCTTCATTTAATTTCCAAAAGGAAAGTGTTAATTTCATGTAAGATGAGTTCATTGTTAAATAAAATAAGTAGATAACACAATTCTTCAGGTGTTCCTTTATTAGAGTTTCTATAACCTCAGAAATTTTAGCTAAAGTATAATTTTTATTGAGTTTATTTTTCATCCTCTTATTGGTTGAGTAACTAAATAAAAATTAAAGATGCCGTAAAAGGATACAAATTAATCCCTCTTCCTTTCTCTTGAATTTGTGCTCCATTATTTGATTTATGCTGTTCGCAAAAAAGAAAGAGCTGTAGGAAATATCGTAGCTCAAGCATTAGTTCCCCAATACTGTTCATTCCCATACTCTACGTTAAAATTCTAAACAAATCTTCTTTCAAATTGATCTTTGGAAAAAATTACTCTCTAAATGACTTCAAGAGCACACTTGTTCTAAAATTAGTATCTGGTTGAAAGGTCACAGGTGTAAGGACAGTACGGTGTGCAAAACCGTAAAATGATAAATTATGATTTTGATGAATCTGTGGCAGGCGACCGCGAGGACTACTGGTGAAATAGCAGTCGTAAAATTTGAATATCTGAAGCATTAGACTAACATACCAATTTTTAGATAATTATGTTTAGGATTTGATGCGAGAGCGAATAATGGCGAGTTCGAATTTTAGAACAAATTAAGTGTAGGATGGAATGTGAGCTGGAAAATGGTGAGTTTGACTTAAGCTTAACATAGTAACAGTTCAATTGAAGGTCGTTCCTGGAAACTTGAAAAATAAAAACAAACTTATACCTAAACAAAATTGTGTTCGCAGTTTGGGGAACCACGGAATTAGAAAGCTTTGCGGATAGTTTTGTAATGTTTTATATCCTCAGCCGAGCCAGGGTAGAACACTTGAAATGATCGGTCAAGATACGCACGAAATTATATACTTTGGAATTTTCGAATGGGAACGCTCTAATCAGTTTGCGCAAAAATTAATACGAGTAAGGTGATTGAAATGAGGTACTGTATTAAAGGTACGGAAGAAAAGACGGAATAAAAAATTATGCGAAACAGGGATTAAATAATTACAGAGATTCTGACAAGCTCTTAGAATAGATAGCGGACTAATGAGTTTGAAGCGGTTATAACTTTTTCTCACTATTGTCAAAAAGAAGAGCCATTTTAGTTAAAAATGTAAGGGACATTAGCAAGAAGGATTAAAATGTCGAGGTGCCCTTCTTATCCGTGAAAATCCCAACAAAGTTTGCCCTCAAAATGAGTAATGGTTTTGGTCCTCTTTTTAGAATGTTTTTATCTCTGTAATATGTATGTGCAACACAGTGAGTCGCTACAAAATTAATTTTGAATAGGGTGACTAACTTCTGCGTGTTGCGGGGCGCGACACATTACTGATGCCGCACTTGTGGACCAAATAGCGTACATTAGTTTCTAGTATAAGCGGGCCTTCATCCCCCCTGCAGAACATCCGCTGCGCGATGCGACAGCTGCCGCGTATATCTCTAAGACCTTTGATGATGTCTCAGAAGGTGATCCTAACGAGTCCAAAGCCAGCGGCACAAAATCCTATCCTAATCTTGATCTTCCAGGCAGGACGTCGCCAGAAATGGCAGCCACTTTCGTGGCTAGGTCCCTCCTCTTTCGCTTATCTGCTGCGTTGGCAACGGCTCGCGCTTTTCGTGCTCCCATTGACATATAGCACTCCTGGAATGGGGAGGATACGGTGATGTCGTAGGCCACTGGAAGAGGGGACGGGGTGTTCAATGCGTCGGATTGCGGGTGCACCAGAATATCTGCGGGTCGCGCATTCAGTCCGGTGAGTAGGTATTTGACCTCATATTGGACGCCACCTCCCGCATCTTTAAACAGCTCTCTCCCAAGTATTCTCACAACTGGTGTAGCACACATGTTACAAAGGTCTGCTGCATGGTCCCCGAAGAGATCCATGGGCTATGGCACTCAGCGCACTGCAGCGGTGCGGTATCGTCAAACACGCGAACTCCTAGCTGACGGCGTAGCATCACTGTCCACATGAAAGAAGTTTAATGCATTCAGTATCCACTAGGACTGCGCACGTCCTAACCATACGGCTAAGATCTAACCGGATGTACCTCATCTCGTTGGACGATTAGGGGCTTTTAGTCCTCCTTGGAATGCTTCAAATGAAAATAGCCTTACTTGTTCTCTTTGACTCTCGTTTTGAAATAATTTTAATGAATTATCCGAGCTCAGCTTTTTTAGTGGGAATGGAACATTCGGTTCACAAAATGAAGCGGGCTAAAGCATACAAAGCAAAATTAAAGAACTTGGTGCATATTACAGGCATGGGACTAGTACAACATTACTGAAACGAATGTTTCATATGAAAGCGTGAACGGAGATAATAAATGGGAATATTTGACTTGAAACTCAGGGAGTTCCAGCAGAGATGAAGCAAGTAAAGAGACAAAGTACAAACTCCAAGGAAACAGATGGTGGCTGGAGTCGGCGTAACGGGAAGGGCGAAGGAGAGCGGCTGGAAACGAATGCCTGAGTCGCAAGAGGAGTAGTTAGAGAGCTGAGCCATACGCGTGGAGAGCTTCCGCTTCAGGTCTTGGACCTTTTTGCCAAAGACCAGGGCAGCTGTAGCCCTTTCAGCGGCTTGCATGGCTGACCGTAAAGCGGTCGGTTAAACAGCGCGACTATTGTGACGTCACAGGCGATTGGGCGCTCCTGGGGCCGATAAAAGGGGTGGATAGGTGTACGACAAGATCTACCGGGCAAAGATCGGTGTCGGGGATGAGAAGCTGAGCCTCGAACTGGTAGTCTGAGCCCTTGACACAAAAGACATGGTAGGATAGGTGATAGAGCCATGCCGGTGTGTGCGCCAACCATATATGGGAAAAGGTTTGGGTGTTTTACTCTTGGAAGATATATCCGGTCTATCCCATGGTTTTCCAGACAACCGCAAATATGGGGCACAGGTCAGCTTCGTGACCACCGTAGACACCCAGCGGTTGCTGGCAGCGGTGAAAGTGAAGGGGTACGGAGTCTGTGTAGGCCAGGAAGCCGAGGTGTCATCGTAAGATAACTCATTAGTGTGCAGGAGACATGTTGGTGGCGTTAGTCGGGTGAGCGAGTAATTAGGTGGCGGCCACTCCACTACAGAAAGGGGGGGAACTTGGGGTGCTTTACTGATTAGGGATGTAGGACGGCTATTTCCGAAGACTCGGGGGAGTATTAGCGAGTCTGAAAGCGATGCGGCAACGGTGAGCTACCGCATTATGTGCGTTGGTGCAAATAACGTCGCGCCAGAGATCCTCCTGCCAATGCTCCTTTCTTGAGTGCACGCTGACTGACTGACTATTTAAGCTCTAACTGAGTGGTGCGCGTCGGGCACGTGCAGTGGAGCCCACTGTGTGGTGACCGTAGCTACCGATGACCACAGAGCAGAACTGATGTGCCAATAGATGCGAGTGTGAATCGTGGCAGCAGAGGTGCGGTACCCGGTCGCCATACGCTGCATATACTCTTCTAGAAACAAGGTGGTGTTCAGGGATGGCGCTCCAAGAGAACCCAAGAGCGGCGCGTCGGATTTCCGAGACGGTAGGCCTCTAGACGCGGGCTGGTGACGACGGCTTGGGCTGCGCAGACATCCATGGAAGCCGCCGTATTGGCAATGTCCGTGGCGGTCGTCTAGATATCGGGGAGGATGAACCGGAAGCACGCGAGGATACGGAAGATATCCTCCAGCGCAACAGCCGGGAAGTAACGGAAGCTTCACTCCCCAAAGTGTGGTACCAGCACGTGCAGAGTGAGGGGAGTCATGGCGAGGGCCGCCGCCTCGCGTAAGAAGTGTTACGCAGTCCCGCAGGACGGGAACGCTTGTTGTAGGGTCGCGGAGATGCCGTGGTGGATCAACTCAGGAGCGGGTAGGGGGCCTAGGCTCCGACTCCCCCCGTGACTGGATCGAGGCAGCAGTGGGTGGAGGTGACGGAAGCAGCGAGCTCCCAACTCTGGCCATGGCAGATGAGGAATGTTTGACGGTCTCACCGATAGGTCCCGGTGCTTGGGGAAGGCTCCTCATGTACAAGCCGATGTTAGGGTCTCGGCATGGATGCTCGCGCGAGGCAACGGGAACGAGGGCGGACGGAGCCGTGAAGCGATAAAGGCTGAACTGGGCCGTATCCATGCTCTGTCGGATGGAGAGCGTAGTGGTGCGCGCGAGCTCATGAACCACACGCACAAGAGAGAAGGATCTTTACTCATTGCTTATCTTGAGCGGTGGCGCACAGAGAGGTAGGAGGAAGGTGGGCGTGTTGGTGTGGGAGGGACATAGCGGACTGGGATCCGGTTTTGATCCAGTTTTCCAGAAATGGATCAAAAAAATGGATCAATGTTTTTTGAGAGTATAAATACTCTTGTATTCTCGAAGTAATCAGAGCGGGGTCACCACAGCAGCAAGCTGAAGTTTCGGGTTCGATTCCGGCGCAATATCGCAGACGAATTTCCCGGCGGGCGTACTCCACTAGAGCGCCTGTGGTCAAATGGTATGATATCAGCCTTCCAGTAGGGCTCTCCGCTCACGACTTTTTTTTTGAATCCCAATTTGCCAATCCATTACTCCCCAATTTGCAATGGCGCAGAAACAATTTTTGCAACATAGCGGTTCAAGTCTTCAACACCAGCCCCGTATTACGACAGTAACGACAGTACTGTAGCTACGACAGTAGCACCACAAAATTCTGCACATCCAGGCAAAAGTACTCTACTGTACGTACTGTACAGTACACCTTCTGCGGCAACCCACGACTGTCCCTAGGCAGTGCGTTGCACCTCGTACAGCCACGCCAGCTCTAAAATTTCCGCAATCTTTTGATAAAATTCGCACCTTGAACCGTCCCACATGCCGGTGATTACTTTCCCCAAGTAAGCAGGGAAGTGAACGTGCTTTAACAAGCGAATAGGGTTTAGATTACAGGTAGCATGAACTTTCTGTCCCATCAAGCGCTGCACACGGTCTGTCAATTACACCGCTGGCATTTTCCGTGAACGAAGCATTGTTAACGATGACAGATGGGATGCACGCATTGGACTAGGTTGCCAGAATGGCTAGTTCGAGGACGGAATAGTCTCTAGAACGCGAAGAAATTCTTCTTCCACTTCGATAATGTCATTGCTCGTAAAGAAATGGATGAGGAAAAGGCAGTCGAAATCCTCTCCTTTCTCAAAGGCCTGCCTTCTACTTTTACTACTGCACCTTCGCTTGCGACAATGGCCTTCTTCCTAAAGCAAGCGACTAACCAAAGGTTCGAGTCGAAATCCTCTCTCGATTTATCAAAACTATAGACTTAGAAGATGACATTCGTCTCGAAGTAAATGCCAAAATCAATCCGAAGGACATCGAGGGCTCCCTTCGAGAGATAGATGTTAGCGCTTGAAAGGGCATCGTGTAATGGAAAGGACAAATTCGTTCTACTTTGTTATACTCTGTCTGGCATACCTGAAGTATTACAGTTTTATGGTTATCGAGGAGCCTCGAACTATGTGCAACTCACCAAGGGGGAAGAATGATGGGGTAGTTTAATTCGTCGTCTGACACTTCTACCGAGGGGAATCTAAACGGAGTTTGGAGAGAAGGAAAGGAGGAAACAGAAACGGGTCTGCGCCTCCGTGGCCCTTTGACTACATCGACGGGTCAAGGCAGGCGTGGAGGCATGGGGCATTAGACAGTACAGCTTGCGCTGCGTGTATATGAATGAGGTGCACGAAGACGATGCTAATCGAAGGACATTCTCGAATATACCCCTCGAACTTAACCGAAGTGAAATCATCAGTGTTTTACCGATCGAACAACTGGTCCCGCCAAGGAGACTAGCAATGACATCGAGTCGAAAATGAAAGAAATTGCAGTGGGTCCAGAGCTGAGTTGACTCTTTTCGTCAAAATAGCACATTTCGGCCCACTTTGCCGAAATATGGGAGGACTGACCGAAAACAAAGGGATCAATCCTGTTCATCCTGTAAGTATTCCGGTATTCCGGTCAGATGGACCAATAGTTGCCTTGATAACCCCCAAAAGGACCATTATTGCGGCAACTTCGACAAATTGGGCCTATTTCTTATTTTTCACCTCGTGGTGCAGAGGCATATGCGCCACGGCATCGATACTGTCTTCCATACCAGCTCCTCAAAGTTCGAATAAAGTAACGGATTAGAGGGTTTACGTACTGCGAATTTTGTGGCTAATTTCGTATCCTGACAGCGCGAGCGCGTGCTCACAAAATTTTCCACGATCCACCTTTACGGGTTGCGAATTTCGTACCTTCCTCTCTCACCGTCCCGGGGTCCGCGCGGGGTCCGCGTCACGTTCGGCGGACGACCATGCGGCAGCGCGATTTCGCACTTCAGAAGTGCATCACGAGCAGGCGCAAGTGGTGTGAAGTCGCATCGATATCGTGCGCACTCAATCTGAGCGACAGATTGGTCACCACCACCACTACAAGTGCTATAAAAGAGCACGTGGATGTTTCTAAGTTAATGCGAAGGTCTCTTCAGGTGAGGAGTGTTGATTTCAACCGGAACGCGTTGTCTGAGAACCAACTCCTCACCGATTTACGGTTCAAGCTTCCGGAAATCCGAAAGATAACTGATGCTCTCGGGTGGAGTGGTGTTACAGCAAGAAACACTTACGTCTGTGAACCTACAGTTGGTTGTTGCATCATGTTGTTTCGTTTGGCTACCACGCAGCGGTGGTACGATACAGAAAAGAAGTTTGGGAAGTTCTCTTCGGCTTTGAGCGAGATCTTTTGGGAGATGACTGAGCTGTTTGTTTCGAAGCTCGTACATAAGTTGGACTTGTGTGGTTTGCAGCTGCTCATGCGAGCCGAGAGATATTCTAACGCTATTCTTGATGCCGGAGCCCCTGCTCATGATTGTTTCGGCTTCATAGACTGCACGAAAATCAGAATGCAGCGCCCAGGAGGCAGTGGACTCAACCAACGGGCGTGCTATTCTGGTCATAAGCGCTTTCACTGCTTCAACTACCAGAAGTTAAGCACGCCGATGGTCTCATTTTCGCACTCTTTGGTCCGATGGTTGGAGACGCGATCTACGCTGCTACGCAACAGTGGATGGGAAGGCATTTTACAGGGTAGCCTGAGCACTGCAACGCGGCAATACTACCTTTTCGGAGACTCAGCATACATCTGCGACCTTGGATGATGCGCCCTTTTGTCGGCGACCTCACTCTGAACAAACGCAATTCAATGCGGTGATGAGCAGCATGCGTGTTGCAGTTGAGCATAACTATAAGGATCTCAAACAACTATGGGTAAGTCAAGACTTTGCGCGTAATCTCAAAGTCAGACAGGCTCCGATAGCGCTGATGTACAAAGCGAGTGCACTTCTGTGGAACTTACGAACTTGTGCATACAAGGGTGGCCAAGTGATGGACAAGTTCCAAGTCGACCCTCCTAGCTTCGAAGATTATCTCGCGTCGTAAAGAGCAAAAAGTTTACTTCAGCTTCTCGGTTAACGCCCTGAGTAATCTAGCGTAGCACCCTGCTCAGCACGTCTAGCTTCACGGTCCTTCTTCTCCTCCTCGAAACGCTTCTCCTGCAACTCCAATTCGCGCGTTCGAATCCAAGCTCTGCTACTCGGAGCTTCTTCTGCTCTCGAATATCCTTCATTTCCACCACCCAGTCACCGAAGTCATCGTGTTCGCCTTGCGGTTCCGCTTCTTTGCCGCAGAACCCGGCTCCCGTACTTGTCGCTCGAGTGCCTGGGCTTGGATCTCCTCCCCGGCGGCTACGAGTTTCGCTTCAGCATGCTTCAGCTCGTCGGCCTTCGCTCGGCGCTCCTCGTCTCGCTCCTTAATCTCGAGAAGGAAGTCATCGAGAAGAATATCGCTGCGAGTGATCTCCTCCGGTATGCCGGACGCACGCTCGTTGCCGCAATTTTGTCTTGGCGACTCTTCAGGAGCGCCCGAAACTTATCGCGCAAAGTTTTGACGGTCGGTTTCTGGCAGCGCTCAGACACCAGCCGAAACTTGGGATACGAAGAGGTCAAGGATTCCTTGAAGCGCTCATCTTTGTCCGTGCCCAGCGAGGTGCGCATCGACCGTACGGACGCACTGCAAGAGTGATGCTTCAGCTCTGCGGAGAAAAGAACTTCTTGAGCGCAGTCATCGTTGGGCGCACAACTGCAGCACCCTGTGGCGAAGGGCGAGGTTGTCGCCAGTCGGGTCGGCTCGTCTGCACGCTCACCGTCACCGCGGTCGCGTTCGCCCATCACCTTGCCGCCGGGGTTCTCCTCGGGGTACGAAATGGCCGTCGTAGCGTTGCGATTTCGCACGGCCAAATTTCGTATGTCGACGCCAACTGTTCAACCTGGCGCACGTTTACATGAGCTCTCACGAAAAAGGTACGAAATTCGCAGTCCGTAAACCCTCTATTATCCTGAAATGACAGTTATCAACTCAAACAAGGTTGTAATCGCGACCAAAAGGGCCGCTACTAGAGAAACTATAGCAAAGAAACATGGCACTTGTATGGATATCGTAGATATTCTTAACTTCCGATACAGAGCTACTACGAAAAACGTTGCTAACTACTATCCACAAGGCATGGTATTAGAATCACAAATTACGGCTTAAGGAAATGGAATACATGAGCGCAAGCCCATAACAAATAAACGTAAAACTTGTGGAAGAATAGTTCGATGATCTAATTATTCTACAGGATAGATGCTTAAAGATGGCTATTTACAGTGTATATCGTTTGTGCTGCATAATAGCCTGTCTTGGGCATTGACTGTAACTTGAGTATCTTCATTTTCTTCGTTTAGGCTGCTTGAAAGAGTCATGAATATCCTGTGGGACGGATATTGGGAAAGATTAGCGCCGCGCCCATTCAAAAAATCTCGAAGACTCTTGTGGGCTGCCGGTAGGTCGCAGAGGTCCTTGCTAAAAAGCACAGAGGGAGGAAAAATGTCTGCAACTTCTTGCACAAGTTGTCCACCGGTGAGCGATCCCTGTCCATCAAGCATTCTGATGCTCACTATGAAGCCTCTTTGAGCGCTTGTGAGTGCATTCATATCATTACCACTGATAAAAACCATCACACTTGACTTGTCCCTTCCATCCGTGTCTCGATTTCCCCGCCGACGTTGGAGGTAGACTGAGTGCTTCGCTGAGGGGTTTCTACATTATCTTTGCGGGCGTAGGACATTATTATATTTAAATGGTAAAAGGGAACCAGATATTGATTCAAGGAAGTTGTTGGGAGAAAAGAAAAAGCAACCTCATTTTTCAATTCTCGAATGTGGTTTGCTGAGGCACAAAACATCAACAGCGGGGTGGGCGTCCGTCCCGCTACTATCTACGCACGGCTGACGAACCGTTCCTCACGAAAATAGTGTTATTTGCCTGAGCGTACCAATGATGTCCAAAAATTGTGTCTAGCTCCTCCTTTCCGCTCTTGTAAAGAGGGAGGATTTTATTTATACTCGCGTTCCAACTCTACACAGAAAGTACGACGGCGCATGTTGCGTCTACAGTACACCACTTACCGGTATGCTATTGGCTACCAAAGTCGAGTGAAGTCTTGACACTCACACTAAAATAGGGGGGGCGCCCCCAAAAGGGGACCCAGCCTCAAGCCGGTCCCTGCAGGGTGCCTTGAGCTCGCGACCTGGAAATTTTCCATCCGGAATTACTCCCGACTATGTCAAGAATAGTTGCTTGACGATGGTCGCGGTGTGTCAAGTATTTACACTACCTAATCACAGTTTGTGGGCAGAACAGCGACGTTTCATACCGAAACGATTTTTCATGTTTCTTACAAGTATTAAGAATGGAATCGATTATGAAGGCCTAGGGAGGCCTTTTAAATGGGAGCATCTACAATACGTCATAACACGAAATAGCAACTGCCTGGAAAATTTGCTGGTGAGTCACGTAGAAGGGCAAAGAATATATGAAAGACGATTAAACTAATGAAATTCATATATTAAAGAGATTTGGAAGTAGTCAAAATTGGTACTTTACATTCATACTCAGCAATAAAGTGCCATAAGAGAGAATCTTGTACTTCAAACATGAAAAGGACAGCTCAAAAACTACAAATTTACTCACTACATACGAATTACTATCATGTTGCAACAATTAAATCCAAATCTGATCGACGTGTGTTGCTCCAGCTGTAAAAATGTACAAATCCTGAACACTTGCCATACAGCGGACAGCCTTGCTAACAAATCCCGAAATACACACATTATTTTATACCAAGACTAGTGTGACTCGGTAGCAAAGCTGTTCTGGAAAGCAGAAGACTTCAAGAAGTTCAAAATCCTGCCATTGCATTCAGAAGCTGATATTTATTTAGTTAATTGTCCACCGTCAAGAATATTGGAGATGCCTACAGCAACCGTCCTCACTGCACGTTAATATGCGCTCAGCCGGACTCATGATACGTTGTGGATGATTTGATACGTCGCCGACTTATTTTTCGCATTTTTGACGATACTTTGCCACTGGAGTGCGCTTAATGCAACATCTGCATGGACTATCGAGGAGACTTTGCAACATATTTTTGCAAAAAATGTGTAAGATGGATTAATTGGAACAATGCTGAAAGTCGGTATTGACCCAACTCCTTCTTGAGGCAGGAGAAGTCAGTGTCCAATCTGGGGTGAAAAATTGCTTCTCTGAATTAATTCGCGGGGCTTCTGAAAAGTAAGTAAACTCGACGCCTGAGGACACCAACACCTCGATGTGTGTCTCCCGTGAGTATAAGACGTTACAATAGCATAGCCATTCCAGCATAGATATATTTCCATAGGAACAAGCGAAGAGCTTGCTGTTGCCAAAGCAACGGAACTATGTCAGCACAGTAAGATTGATATAAATTGATATCAATTCTGAGTGGAGCTCTCCCATCACGAAAGAGATTCGGATGAAAGTTGTGCCGCTAGCTTTTGACTCACTAGGTTCCTGGTTCTGCAGCATTTATTTTAGGTGCGTTTGTCATTTGAGCCTGTTTAGATGTTTCTTTTTGGATGCTAAAAAGGGCAAATTTGACGAGGAATAATTCAGGCAATGGTTCGACAAACAGAGCTTCATTATGAGAAAAGCTGCAAAGTGTAAATCTCATTGTGGCTGCTGTTTTGTACAGTTTATTGCTGGCAATACTAACCTTTTCAAACCGTCACAGATCAAATTCGGAAAGTAACCAGTTATTTCGAAACATATCGAGCTCGTGCGGGGGTTTTTCGCAGTTCTGGTTTGTACAATGTTCAGTCAAAAGAATTACTAAACCTAAAATTTTCATTGTTGCTTAGGTATTCGTGTTCCACAGATATTGAAATATAGAGTTAAAGCTCCTCATGTATCTTTATTGCAGTTTTGTCCCCGCTGCTTTCCAGACACGTCACTCTTCTCTCTATCCGCAGTTAATATTCTTGTGGCCTCCCGGATTTTGTAGAAACCCCGTGATTTTTAAGGGCGTTAAGGAACTCTTCCACCGTATCTGCTCCTTTTTACCTTTTCGCGACGATTAACGGGAAACAATTGGCCCTTCCTCCATGAAAGAAAGATTTTTCCCCGCTCCAGTTATTTCAAATGTGTTCCTCTTGGCATATTTGTGGTTGTGACATACTTCAACTAAAAGAGGGGGGGAAGAACCCAACACGAGGGTAGCGTGTCTTCAAAGTCCGGGCGGACGTTCGAAAGCGACGCTCATTTATATAAAACTACATGATCTAGACGAATGCGTCAGATGAATCAAGATCCGAGCAAGAGACGATAACGACTGAGCGTCAATTTATAGGTGATTGAAGGTATGGACGATAAGGGCTGAGTGTAGGACTACAGTAATCTACAGGAGATGTTAGGTCGATATATTCGGGGCGGGCTGCCAATCAGTTGCAAAACTGTAATTTTGCACACTCCCGTTCCCCGAAGTGAGGAGTTAGTTGACTTTAGCAGGAGAATGTCGAATGGATGCAGAGAGTACTGCGCGCACGGATGGCGAGGTACGAGGGCGTGTTACGACGAGAAAATAACTTGAGATGAAGGGACGGTACGCCGGCGTAGATTCCAAGTCCGCTAGACCATGCCAGCGGACTTGAACCTTGAGATAACCGTCGATGTCTACCAGTTTCATGAGACGGTGCACGACCATACCGATCTCGGATTGGACGACATGCCAAATTATAGCTTCTTCCTGGAGCGACTTGTCGTGGTAAAACCTGAGTCGAGTGATGTGAACGCCTTGGAGTTATACATTGCGGTGGTCTTCAACTTAGACATAGTCGTTAATCGCCTTGATGATCCGTCTCAGGCCACGCAAGCGGAGAGAAAGCTTCTCACTGGCGGTAAAATCGTCGCGTGCGACCAGGACGTAATCACTTTCGGTAAACTTCGGAAGCTCACCGCTGCCAATCGCATTGCGGCCACGTTGAAGATTATGATCGATTGACGATTGGACGAAAAGGTGGAAAGCGGCAGCGACATCCTTGAGTGACTCGAGATTGAGCACGCGATAAAGTATAATGTAGGTGATCATCATTGTATCCGCAGTCGAGGAGCGGATGAAAGTCGATATCGGCGGAGTCCGTTCAGAACCAGTGAAGGCGTTTATCGGCGCGTATTTTCGACGTTGTGGCGACGGGAACTGGTTGAAGGCGCTCTGGACGAGTGGTTGAAGGTCGGGCCATTCGTCAGGCGAGAGTTCCAGTTCGGACATGAATTCACGGAAAATCTTAGCAGCTTCTTGCCCAGACGTTTGACAGCTACGTTGCTCCACGGTGAATACGGTAGTGTGAAGTGGTGCTTGACGAATAACGACTTTGCAAGCAGACGAAGACTCTCATTGAACTGTGTCGGACCGTCAGACATGAATTTCTTCTGGACTCCGAACGCGGCGCACCAATTGACGAGACTCAACGCGGCGTTCACGGCGGCTGCGTTGGGGTAGGAAAACAGCCAAGTGTAGTCGGAATGATTTTCGCGAAGCATCAGGATGCACTTGTCGCCGTTGACAGCCGGTTAAATCTCAATGTAGTCGAATTGAATAAGGTCTTCAGCCTCCGTAATCTAGACGGCGGGATCGAACGAATGTGGGACCTTATTTCCTCCCACTGTATAGATGCAGTGGATGCATGCGGCGACAAAAGTCTTGACATTTGCAGTCAGGGTGCTACAGAATAAATGTTGACGAAGAACTGACGTTTTCACACGCACACCGCGATGACCGGTGGGTACAGTGTGGGCAATGACGCAGAGAGGAAGTTGAAAGTCGGGTGAATCGTCAGGTATCCAGATGGATTTCGAATGATTATGTCAAACTCCTTCTTCTTGATGAGGATTGAACGGGCGATGGTCACTGTATGCGGTTTAAGCGGCGGCAATCTCGGCGAGTTTCGGCCAGTCGAAGTAGTCGGACGCGCAAGACGGTAGCGCAGGTACCGAGACGAGACGACGAACGGCGGGAGGCTCAGACCAGCGACTGAGGAGGTCGGCCCAGACGTTGTCGACTGCGGCAATGTGAACGCAGGTGTAGTTGTATGCGCTGAGGCGGACTGCTCAGCGCAGCACCTTACGTAAGGAAGATTTCGACAGGTCATTTACGACGGCATGGGATCGAAAATGAATATCAGGTAGTAATTGTTCGTAAACAACTCGAAACCGTCAGGAGTAGCGAGCAGCTAGTGCATGCACGCGATAGTCGACATTATCGCCAGGGCTTCTTTCTCCAAAGTAGACCAGCCCCATGAAGACCCGTTAAACTGTCCTAAGAGGAAGCCTAGTGACTGATGACGTTGATGGACATGAGACTTGCACATGTTCTCGGGGGAACTTGCGTGACCATACTGGACCAAAGAAGTCAGAAGCGTCGTGTAGACAAAAATGCTATGGTTGAAGTCTCGATGAGCAAGAGTGACTTGATGCTCGAGAGCAGTCTTGGCTTGGCGGAAAGCGTCGGATTATGTCTTGGACCAGTTAGAGTTGTCGAGGAGGACGCAATTAACAGCTGCCCTTTTGAGGCTATCAACCTTGACGTATATCGACTCCATGAAGGACTTCATGATAGTCGTAAACGTTGAGATTGCGTTGCGCATCCACTGCATGACATAGACGAACTTGCTGCAGTTCCACGACGGTCGTGGGCTCTTTCATGTCTCGGATGCCGAATTACGACAGCATGAGGCCACACAAAAGGATGTCGGTGTGGAACAAGACGCATTTCGCTGGATGTAACTTCAGGTTCCAGTGAGGGCAGTACCCAAAGAATTGGCGGATCATCTTCAGAAGGTATCCAACAGTCGAAGTATGGCCGAGAATGTCGTCGAGCCAGAGAAGGATGTTCTGACGGAGCTCAGGCGGCAGTGTAGATGAAAGTGACGACTGTAGATACATGAATGCATTGGTGGTGCCATGAATGACACGAGTCGGCGAGGAAATTTCGTCGGGCGTGATGAACGACTGTGAAGATTGCGAGTCGGGTTGAGTCAGAGTTGCCAGTACCCATGGAAGAAGTCGTATTCGAAGCAACAAATCGAAACGGGCGTTTTCGACAGTTCTTGTTAGAGCTTGGGCATGGGAACTGATGCTTGATGGTCTATTGATTCACCTGGCGAAGATTTACTGTGAAACGGGAGCCGTCGGGACCGGCTTTGGGAACGAGTAGCGGCGCCGACGCCCAGGAGGAGGTCGAGTTGGGATAATCCAGCTTGTGTATCACGAGCGCAGAGACGGTGTTCGACAGGGAGGTGCGCTGCGCTTGAGACCTGGGTTCCACAGGCGGACACGAATCGGCTTCATATCGTGCTGGAGGAGTATTTTCGGCGGCGGAAAATCGGCAGGGGACTGGATGACAACGAAGTTCGGGATACTTCGATGTGTTAGTGGACGATGCGCCGAAGCTCTGGAAATCGATCGGTTGGAAAAGCGTCGGACGTGGTAGACGGCTACCTTTAGGTTGTCCTTGATCAGCCAGGACAGACCGTCGCGGCGAAGGATTTTCATGTACTTTACAAACATATTTTGAATTCTCGAAGTGGAGTTGGCGTCGCGCATGTTGATTCGGAGCTCCTCGGAGACGGTTGGATCGAGTTTCCCGAGAATAAAGACTTCTTTCGACTTTTCGGCCTTGTTGTCGAAGAAATTCCGTAGTCGATTCTCCATCAGGTTGTCGATAGTCGTCATACGCTGTAGTGGTATGCTAAAAGGTACAGCTGGGGCACAAAAGTAAAGTTGTAACAGTACAGTACTGTTACATCTTCGTGGTTTGAGTTGTAAAGCACGGGCCAGGAATGCTGTACTTACAATCAATAACTCCTCACTGGTTAATGCGGGGCCCACCCGGATTGGTGTCTTTACATAGACTCGCGAGTGCCCTGAAGTCATGAGTACCATGCACTTCAATGCATCAAAATCAATTACTTCAATTACTTGTAGGAGCGCAACGCGGGTACGGAGACTCGTAGGAGTAGTCTATTGCGTAGGTAAAGAGGCGATTAGTAGCGTGGTGTTGCGAAGGTAACGTGCGAAATAGAAGCGTAGGGTCCAAGGTCACGCGTGGGAAAGTGAAAAGGGTAGCAAAAGCTTACCCCGGGCGGCAGCGGCCGGCCGGTGCGATATGTCATTTATTGACGACAAATTGGGCAGTCGCATTGCTGTAAGCTTGGGTAAATAATATTACCCAGGGTACACATGTATAGTAAATTTCATTACCCTTGTTGGCGCGAAATTCAAAAAAATTGGGAAACATTTTTGCCCACACTCTGCGCGCACAACCAATTAAAATCACCAAAAAATTGTTAGAATGCAATTTTTTGTTGCCGTGGCAGGAAAAAGTTCCATATACATATGCTCCATGTACCATGGTCGTTTACAGTAGCTACCAACATCCAAGTTACCAATTCTGCTCTAAATTCGTCGATGATCTCCTGCTCTTGGCTGTTCCATAATCTCTTATATTGCCCTCAATTGGTGATCCTAGTCGTTTATTGCTTGACCAGTCGAGTAACTGTCAAACAAAGAGATCCAATTCGAGAATCACAATGTCTGGGGGTCAAGAGACAAAATAGGTGGATCTAATGCGAAGAAGAGTATTCCAGTGCGATTACGCTTGAAAACTCTTCCACAGAAGACAGAGACGACGAAAGTAAGGGATGACGCTGATGGACGAGGAAGCGAAGGCAAGAGGAAAGTACAAATGTCCAAGATAAAGATCAACCTTCTAAGAGCCGTGAAAATTCCGCTCACAAATCTGACCGACATTCTTCTCCATCTGATAGGTAAATTGATGCCCTGATTGACCATGTCATTAGAGGGGAGCCGGTAAGAAGGAGCAAGCGTAGTAGGGTGAGGCTGCATCGCAGGGTCAAGCGGACTCTTCGGTGATCGGGAACAAATCGCCCGCATACCAGGACCGGAGAGGTGTAAAAATGGAAATTCAGAGGCCCAGTTTGTGTGAGAATTTCAGCATTGAGGCCATTGTATATGGCAATGGCTCAAAGATTGGCAGCTTGACGCTTGGGATGAGGTCTGGTATGCAAGTGGCCGGATCGATGGTGTTGTCGAGTCTTTCCATCGCATGATCCAAATTTCTTCATATTTTCAACTCGTGGTGTGACTAAAGGAGGTAATTGGAGATGCAGGCTGGTTACTCAGCTGGCTAGAAAAGTCAACGTCACCAACACAGGTTAGCACTCCCAGCAACCTGGTTAACATTCCCAGCGACCGGAAGAATGACCATGATTTCAAGCAATTCAAGTTGATTACATTGGCCATTGCATAGTGCATGCAGGATAAAGGCGTAGCATTGTCTATTGGTGGACCTGGAAGCCGAAATGGAATCGAGAACGTCACCAAGTACTATTTCAAGAGGATTAGAAAGTTTCCTGCCAAATAGACCGAAGAGAATTGCCTGGAGGCGCTCTTGTGAACACAGTTTACTTTACGATGGGCAGGAAGGTTTCTCTTAAGCTCCAAAGTCATTTCCAAAGGGATTCACCGCACCCCTTGTCCTTGAAGGAGATTGGGCGCTTCTTAATAAGGAATGAATTAATTCTCACACCGTGATGGTCCGTTGCAACTCGAACGTAATGCCGGACCCGATTATGAAACTTTCCAGGTTTCAGTCCGGAGTATTCTGGTGTATCTGAGGCAACGTGGGGTCGTGGACCATATTGTAGTGGTGGACTCTATACGCAGGCTTATATTGGATAATGATGAGCCTTACCCGATGGCTCCGAGCGAGGGACTTATCCGAAAGTATGTAGTTAATAAAGCCAAGCACTTGACCATTGCCTGTTTTCGTCGATTCATTGATCCAAGCAATGCCAAAAAACCCGATTAAAGTGACATCGTAGCTCGATTTCCTTGACCGGGGCTAATTAAACACTATGTTTTCCACTCCAAACTGAACTCGTTTAGCTTGTGCCAATGTCTCCTTAACCAACTTTCCACATGTCAAAATCTTGTTCAAATTTCTGAACATAACGATATTACGCTTGGTTAGAGCATCGCTGATGTTCTCTTGACCTGGGATCCATTGCATGGTTGCAATCTCACCAGTCTCAAATCATTCTCGCATATGTTCGGGGTAGGGCGTAATCGATAATTCTTGCCTTTGTGAAGGTTTTTGATGGTAGAATACAGCCCATTTGAATCCACACTGACTACTAAAGGCAATGGGCTTGGCGCACTATAGGCGGTCTGAAGACATTCGGCGAAAAGCGATGCCGGTAAACTAATGACTCAGCAGCGAGGATTTCCGCTCCCATAGAGTAAAAATAAACTCGGCTTTGCTTGCTTCTTGACCAATCTAAGGCATGATAAACTCGTTCTCTCCCTACAGGGACATAAATTCCGGATATGTAGCCCGTCTGCCCGTATGATGATTGACCAGTGCTGGCATCAGAAAAGGCAAGGTAGGATGGGTATTGCTGTGAGGATGGTACGGGAAACAGATGGACGGTGTCAACTGCCGAAATTCACAGAGTGCCTTGTTTGCGGAGACCAAATCCTTGACTTTTAGCTGTCCAACGCGTTTTGTAAGCAATTTGCAATTTAGGAAGCTTGCTATTACTCCTTGCCGAGGAATAGAAGCGTTACTGTGAGGCCTTCGAATTCTTTGAACTCCTTGGCGGTACATGAATCTTCAAACTGCTTGCGTCGTGCAGGTGAATTACCAATGTTTGGACCTTGTAGAAGACACTATTGCATGTTGATATGGACAGAACAATTGGAATCCTGATGGAAATGAAGACGTTTACAGACAAATTCTTCGCCAAATACATATCGTCTAATCGTAAAGCGAGCATCAAGGGCCTTAGCGAATGCGTCTATTTCATCACATAGTCCAGCTAAGAGAAGGTCATCGACAACTTTAGCAATAAGCATGATGATTTCGCCAGCTTCATTGGTCTTGATGAACAGTTGCGGCAGACCATGAATGGGCTTGGAGCCTTGCGAAATTAGCCAAAACTCGATTGCAATCTGCCAAAGTCGTCCAGATACTACAACACAATATTCCGGTTTGATAAGTTTCGAGGCAATACGTGCAGATGATGCCCATCCTTCCGGAGGTCGTACGTAGAGATCTCGAGGGAGTGATCCGTATTGAAGTTAGGCTTTCTTTAAATCGGTGGATGCAAGTTGGAATCCAAGAAGTGAGGCGGCTGAGAGAAACACTCGGATTACGTAGAATTGAGCAGTAGACAAGTCCTTGTGAATGTTGTTCTTCTCGCGGTCTCGATTGCCGTGGGGCACGAAGCGGTAATTAAGCTTGAGCTTGGATTCCTGAAAATCGAACTTGGTCGTCGCGAAGAAATGATGGGAGAGGATGATGTATGCATTCGGAGATAATTTCTTTAGGTGCACCTCCTCATTTGGATCTTCCTAGTTGGATTTCTCAGCGGCGATGGACTTGTCCACCACCCATCGCGGATCAAACTCTAAACGCGATTAAGAGACTTTCTTGTCGCCAATAATACTCTTGATATTTTGTAGAACGGCCTGTCCCGTTGATTTCAAGGAATGGGCCGTGGAGAGCGGAGTGATAATAGGTGTTTAGCCTATATCTTTCTCCGGTAGCTTATTTATTTATTCATTTATGGTCCCATCTTCAACGCTAGTTTGGCCGAGGAGTGCGTTACAGGCGGTTAGGGAGTAACTTCAAACGTTCAAATGTGGAGCATTTATAATTTGCGGCTTAGTCTTGGACAGTATTTCTTTCTTTACTGGATGAGAGTTCCATGCAGCTCCTCCTTCTGGAGCTCCTCGATGCCATCAGGAATTGTAGACCGTAGTATTCATCGACGTCCGCTGTTGTGTCGGGCTAAATCGAAGTGTTCTCACGGTGCGGTACGTATCTTGCGCGTTATTACCTTCAACATCCATTACAGCATCCTCAGGAGCTTGGTAGAATGAAGGTAGAACGTCTAGTAAGAAGTTCGCCGCACTGAGATCATCATCAGTAAGGCATTTAGACAACTTGACCAGCTACGACAGAATCTGCTTTCGGAAGCAGATACTCTTGTCGATCGAGGTCCAGTAGGAGGGGAGATTTAAGGCAGAGGCGGATATCTTCAAGAGCAGCACGGACTGGTTTATCCTGACGGTTATGTTTACTAGAGATGAGCGCAATATGGTCTTTTACATCTCGTACAGAGCCTACTTCTCATATTCCAAACTTGGGTCCACGCTTGTATTAGATGATAGCTTTATTGCGGGACAACTGATCTTTGCCTAAGAATTGAGATTCTAGGTCCTTCTCTAGAGCTTTGAGGGCTCTATGAGTCTCTTGTTCCTCTAATGCTTCCATTAAATCCTTTAATATCTTGGATTGAGGGAGACCAAACAGCACTGGCGTATATCCTCGCTCAATCTAGAGGGTACTCAATATTTTGCTTCCATAGAGGACGTTGCTGATGAAGGTTGCACGAGATATCAATTCCGCTTTGTCGTATTCCTTCTGAAGGTTTCACGGAAGATCTCGGCATCTCTCCACATTCGCAAGCTACGTGCCTAATCAAACCATTCTTTCTTTCAAGAATCCCTATTTTGTTGTGTCATATAAGTTGGATTTGGGCATTGAAGTCAGATAAGATCATGAAAACGACATCTTCTTAGACGATAACCGTCTTCCAATTCGTTTGCAAGTCGTGCAACGCTCATAAACAGCGTTCAATGCTTACTTTAGGGCCTGTATCAATACTCCCCACGCTTGCATAGAAGTTCCATGTCGTTTGGGTGCAGATGCATGTACGCATGTAGCTGTTTCGCAAACCTCGTGCAACCTTGCCGATGTTGAACTTGTTCGTAGCGTTTTCAGCTTATATAGCAGTATAGGAAGGAATTGCTGAGAAGTACCATTGGAAGGGACAGGTCTTTTGGCAGAATCATGAGATAGGTTCGCACAGCTTTCGGATCCTTCGACATGACATATTCAAAGAAGACCTGGAATGCCAGCGCCTTTTTAGATAATCCGTATTGACCAGATGGGGTAGCAAAGATATTCTGGGTGTTCAAGCGTCTGATTTGCGGATGATATCATTTCCAAGCAGAAGAAATCCGTCACCTTTTAGGACGTAGAAGGGGATATTCACCTCAGTACCGTGAAGATCGGTGGTGATTAAGTCCCATATAGCAATGGTGACGTCCATATTACTGCAATTATTGCCATACCCAGGAATATTGTCGGGCAGTCAAGTTTCTGCATCTTAAAAGTGAGTCCTGTAGCCTCACTAAGCCTATTAATCGGCACAATACCACCAACGCTTCGGGGACAACCTTCGTCGCAGATGAGATTGAGATTCTCTTTGTCTACAACGACGTCAGATTTGGCTACTCTAGTGGCAATGAGGCTTAATTACCTGCATTGTGCCCGGATCTCTGACGAAAACAAATTGTTTCCATTTTTCCATGCCAAATATCTGTACATCCAGGGCAATCGCTTGCAGATTTAGACTACCCCAATGGTGACTCTAAGTACTTGAATCAATCGTAAGGTTCATCTCCGAAAGGAGAACTACCAATGTGGTGAAGCGTTTTTTACAAGGGTGACTTTTCCATGCTCGTTGATATCACAGATGAAAATTGGTGTCCAAAGGCTACATAGGTCCACAATCGAGAGCTGTAGGGTGAAAAAGTGCAAAAATATTGCGAAAACCATGACCAAGGTCCAATTATAGGGCGAAATGTTCACACAGAAAATCAAAGATTTAGTGGCGTTTTTTTACCTTCAGTACTAAAAAAAGTTACACTAAACGGTAGAAGAGTCATCAGAGCTAAAAATTCTAAGTCTAATGCTTTCAAGAATGTGATATGAGTAGAACATTTGAATAATCATGCTCACAAAACAATCATCCTCATGTATCTTTATTTGTCCCCAAAGAGCTGACGAAGCTGGCACTCCGCAGACACATGCCCTGTTCTATGGCATAGCCCACAAGCATAACTTCTTTTTTGTAGGGGCTGGTCCTCGTTCAAACCAACCTTTTCTACGAACACCGGCGTTCTTGACTGGACGTCCACGAGGAGGTGGCAACGCTTTGGGAATACTGAGATTATTTCAATTAAGAACCGCCATTTTTGCCCTGGAGCAGTGGCAAAACCTTGGAAACGATCTGCGAATGCCTTGATGTTCTCCTTATTGCATCGAGTGCAGCGAGAGATCTTGTCAAACGACGTGTTTATTCGGGCCACCTTAGACATTGGAGAATCCACGGCAACGATCTTGACAATATCGAGTACCGCTTTGACTGGATCCTCTGTCTGCAGGTAGTTAATGGTACCCTTGCGTTGCGCCTCATCAAGAATGGCTTGCTTCTCGCTCGGAAGGATTGCTTGTACAGCATTCGTGCTAATATTTTGAACATAGTGTTCAACACACGGTCTTGTCCAGCGTCATGAGCGGAATTGATAGTCTACCCATTTCCGACTTGGTTGCGCCAATAGTAGAGATCATTTTTGGACGTCAACAGCGGTGGATGGAACGTGTGCCAAGGTTGTTTAGCTCCCGGGCCCATCACTGTAGGAGCGCAACGTGGGTACAGAGACACGTAGGAGTAGTCAGTCGCATAGGACAATGGGTAGCGGCGATCGGTAGCGTGGTGTCGCGAAGGGAACGTGCGAGAGAGAAGTGTAGGGTCGAAGGTCACTCGGGCAAGGTGAAAAGGTAGCAAAAGCTTACCCCCGGCAGCAGCGGCCGGCTTGTGCGACATGTCATTTATTGACGACAAAGTGGGCAGTCGCATTGCTGTAAGCTTGGGTAAATAGTGCTACCCTGGGTACACGTGTATAGTAAATGCCACATTACTGCACTTGATACTGTACGAATGCATGCACTATGGCAAATGCAGTATCAACCAATGTTCAGATATTGCAACCGCTACTGTAGTAGGCTTACAGTACTACGCAAGTACTGTACACTGTACTGTACTGTACTGTATTGAACAGTGGCACAGGATTGTCAAAAGTTGCGACTCCAGCGCAGCAAACAGCAGTAGGCTATTGGATGTGCTAGCACATGTGATCAATTGGATCCTCTGGCACACGTATGCGGTACTGTAAAACGACTAGGCTAAACCCGCCATCACCCCAGTACTCACAGTTAGTCTCGTAGCCCAAACCACATGCTCCGCACCTCATGCCTTCCCCTTTATCACGTCCCCTCATCTGGACCTGAACGCCAGTATATTCCACGACCTTATCCACCTCTCCCGCAACCAACCGCACCTTCTCGATCGTCTCTACACCTCTCCCCACGCCGTCCAATGCGTCTTTCGCGCTCTTCCCCCTCTCGCCCGCTTGTATCTCACCCGTGTTATGCACACCTCCTCTCATGAGCCCGTTTCCATCGCAGACTTCCGTCATTGTTTACGACGAAGACAGCGTGCGTATGATCGCCATGATGCAGCATTGAGGGCATTGAAGGCTATGCGAGTCGTGGTCGAACCGCCGATAAATGTCGATAACCCCATCAAGGATGGCAGATTGCCGCTGAATCATACGTTTCTCATGAATTTGAGAAGCTTAGTTACCTATGATGTGAACCCTGTGTTTGATGGAGGGGTAGAGGAAGGTCAACCCGTCTCAGATCAGCTGATGGACAGCTTGAATCGATTCGCGGCTACCAAGTTGGAGCGGGTGTTGAATTACTTGGTGGAGGCTAATGGAATGTCAGAGCCGGGCGGAGGTGTCGTCGGTGCCCTGCTGTATGGAGGGATTTTAGAGGAGAGGAGGGAGGGTTTGTGTATCACAAGTGTCGGCTTTCAGTTTCTTTTGAAGGACTCGTATTCGCAAATGTGGGCCTTGGTAAGGGCAATGCTCAGATCTCGCTTTGAGGGCCGTGAGATCGATATGGTTGAAGTTTTGTTTCGCTTAAGGTTTGCGGTGTTGGGAGGGGTATGCAATGAGTAGCATAGATGGAGGGGAGAGAGTTGATTCACGAACTGCACGAATTAGGCGTTGTTAAGTGGAGACATAGGTGGAGGAATTGACGGCTTTCGGGTGACACCAATTGGGGGAAGGATGCTGGGCATGGCGGGGAGAGAGGGAAGGCGAGACGGAAGTGGCATTGCAAGGACCGCAGGGGAGATTGAGATTTTTGTGGAAACCAACTTTCGCGTGTACGCATATACAAACAGCAGCTTTCAAACCAATTGTTGGGATTGTTCACGCATCTTAGGTATAGGCTGCCGAGTATGGTTGTGGGACATCTGACAAGGGATTCGGTAAGGAGGGCTTTAATGAATGGCATCACAGGTGATCAATTATTGGGTACTTAAACGCGCATGCCCATCCAAGAATGAAGAGAGGGGTCATTCCGTCTAATGTCAGTGATGAGATTCGATTGTGGGAGGCAGAGCAGGATCGCGTTCAGACAAGCCAGGCGTGCTGCTGAGTGATTTTCAGAGTCAAGCAAATTTTCACCAAGTCTTGGAGTACTCAAACGATCTTGGAGCAACGCTTTGGAGCAACGTTCATCGATTGCAGTTAGTGGTGGAGGGCCTATCGTACGAGCGCGTGAAAGCTTTTGTGAAAAAAACGGTTTGCAATGAAAGTTCCATGACGTAAAATGCAGCTACATCATTGATCTCTCGACCTGTCTATTGTACTTGCTACATCAAAAATGCTGCAAAGGAAGATTTACATGATTTTTTCCAAGACTTCATTCCAGAGATGAGGCTACCTTGATGGCTTTTGCTTCTGTCTCTAAGCCAAGGATAGTGTCCATAAGGTCGTTCCGTAGAATGCCGTGGGTCAAACAGTCTGCAGATGGACTTGAATGCCTCAACGGGGTATTTTTGACAAGTGCGCAGCTGAAGCCGCGCTTTTCCTTCTGCACTATCGGGCATTTCAATCTTTGCCCAATGCTCAACGGCGTTTGCATCAGACCACAGGCGTTCTTCACAGAGACCTTTGTACGCTTTGAACGCACTCGTGATCCTCTTGCGTGCATCTTTGTCCAGTGTAGCATCGGGCAGGTACATGATGATTCCTACCCATGAGTACGTTGCGGCGAGCTCTTTATCCGGTTTTTCCCCTGCAGGAGACATTGGCGACAGGCTTGGTGCAGTCCACCGCTGTTCGATAGGGGAGTGGGCTGGGATCTCTCCTCCTCGATCATCTGCATCAAATTCTGTACATATTGCACGTCCGCCGGGACAGACTTTTCTTCGGAACGGGAAATGCTACTTCTGAGACCCATTGCTGCCCACCGCAATCAAACTGTAGAATGCGATCAGACCAGTCGACTCTAGTGCCTTGCGACTTTCTCCAAAAGTCGGCCTCCGCAAAATTCACCTTCTTCACCCAATCTACGTTCAATGGATCAATGGCGAGCAATTCATCTCTCAAGGCCATAAAACTGAGTTCCCGAACCTGTGCCTCATTCAGCCTACATCTCGCTATCCAATAAAAGCGCCCGGGTGACTGCTAGTCTCTCATCGTTAGTGTATCGCACATCCTCAATCCGCACTTTGTCCTCATCCGCAACTTCCACCATAGGATTACAAGTAACTACAACTACAGAGTCCGTGTGGGGAATCCACATATATCTCAAATGCCTATTCTCCGCCATTAACATCTGATGCCTTTCCTTGACCTCTGCCACGCTCATAACGACGGTCTTTTCGACTAGGCGATGAGCCGGGACGCATCTTAACGTGACCTCGGCCACTACGCCCATCAATCCCATCGCGGTTCTTGCCACCTGAAACAAAGCTGGGTCATCATCCTCAAGCGATAATTCCAGTTCACCAACCGCTGGTGTAACCATTCGTAACCCTACCACCTGTTCATCTACAGGAGGGATTTGCATACCCGTTCCATGGGCGCCGACTTGTATGAAACCACCGACTTGTTGCTCTGTGATAGACGCAAAGTTTTCCAACGTTAAGCCATGTGGACGTAAGGCATCCACAACCTGATTCACGGTTGCGCCTGCTTGTACCTTTACAGTTTTGCGCTCGACATCGACCTCTAAGATTTTGTCCATCAAAACGAGATTTACCATTCCACCCTTCTCCAATCCTAGGCCGTTGGGACTCAACGCTGATCCAACCGGTCGTAACTTTTCCTTCCTAGATGGGCTTGGTGAACCAAATCCTTCAACTCGTCCAAATTTTCCGGTTGATAATACCTGCCAGTCTCTACAGAATGCGTGCCTGACCAATTGACAATCTCGGTAAGCTCAGCCTCTTCCCCTTCGACTCTGTTCCATTTCAGTTTGACTCATCTCCACCACGGCTCCAAGGCCAACTACAGACATTACCATCGACGGCAAGAGCCAACGAGGTCGATTTTTTGTAACCGAACCAGAAGAAAATATGTGACTGGCCTGGTGATGGACACCGCGTTGGATAACGCCATGGTGTGAGTTGACGTTTGGACAGTGGGCAGATGCAGGACTTTCGCGGAGAGTGCGGAGGTTGCTTCGAATTATTCCATAGCCGTGGCGGGCGCGTGCTCGACTGTACATTCCGCGAATGGAGATGGGGAAACGTCGGAGGAATCTGTTGCGTTGTTTGCGTTAGAGAATTTACAAGTGAGGTTCGGGGGAAATCAGATAACTCGTAGATCACGAGAACAGTGTCTAGAAATATGTCGAAAAAATCACGAAATATGCAACGTTCTTTTCTTGCCTCTGAAGAATCACTCACTACCTCTGGCTAGCAAAGATCGAACTGGATAGTTTGCATTGGTCACGTGCAGTGCAGCCCGAGATATAATGCCCACAGCCATCGATGCCCACAGCAAACAACTGAGGCGCTGGTATAGATGCGTGTGCGAATCGCAGCAGCGGTGAGTGGTAGCGGGCCGCAATACGCGGTATGTACTCTTCTAGAAACCGAAGGTGGCCGGGATGGTGCACCAACAGAGTCAAAGGCGATGAGTTGGAGACGGAAGCCCGGGTCGCGACAGGGTTTGTCGAGGGCGGTACCAGGCGGCGGGAGAGCTTGCGCTCGAGGTCCTGGACCTTGCGTCGGTCGGCCTGGGCAGCGGCCCGGCAGCGGCTTTTGTCGCTGCTGTAACGAGGCAGATGTATACGGCGAAACGATGGTGACGTCACAGGCGATGGGTCGCTCCCGGGGTCCAACGGGAGGAAGAGGGGGGTGGACAAGGAGATCTGCTGGTCGCAGATCGGTGCCATGTATTAGGAGCGGGGTCTCGGATTGATAGTCCAAACCTGCAACGCGAAACACATGAATGCGAGGACGTTGCGGATGGAGTTGTGGCGGTGGATGTGGCCAAAACGCAGAGGGGCAGAAAGTCAGCAGCGTAGTCGCCATAGGTATCAAGTGGTTGCTCACAGAGCTCACACTGCAGCGTCATCGAGTCCTTGTAAATTGGAAGTCCTAGGAGTCGACGCAGCATTATGCTTCATCGTGGATCAGAAACTTTCGTTGCCGTAGTCGGATGCGCTTGGAGGAAAGCGGCGGCAGTAGTGTTTTGAAAAGCGAGCCCGCGGATCTGGCGGCGAGTACGTTGAGGACACTCAGCAGAGGGGGCGGGTACATCCCTCCAGAGACCATTCTCCCAGAACACCTTTGCGCTGGCCTCTTGCTGCACCCTATTTAAATGTGTATGAAGGTTGCCGGGTGTAGCAGCAAAGGTGGCAGGGTCATAGGTGCCTAGGGCGTTGTGTGCAGGGCTACTACTGACGTGACGCACAAAGTCTCGCAGTGGCGATCGGGCTTGAGCGAGAAGGAAAGACCGGTCCCCGCGGAAACGTTTGCCCAGGAGAGCCGATGATCTAGCGGTGGTATATGCTGCTGTCCGCTGGCGTGCGGGGCAGCATCCAGGAGACTGGCGGGAACAGCGGCGGGTAGAAACGGAGCGACCAACGAGAAATCTTGACCTCCAAGGCGAAGGGGGAGGCGCACTTGGTCCCATGCATCGTTCGAGAGGGCGATTTCGTGGAGGGATGCGTATGCCGAGCCCTGCAGAGAATCGAATTCGTCGGGGGAGTGTGGGGGATCCGTCAGCTTGAACGCATGATTGACCCGGCAAGTCGAAGCAAATAGGCGGTGCATATGAAAACGGGCATTCGGCAGTTTTGCTCCGTTGAAAGGCTTCTGTGAACGCGGAGTTACCTCTCGAGGCGCCCAGGAGAGCAAAGCCACCTCGGGAGCACTCCGAGAGCGGTCTTCCGCCAGGAAGCTTGCTCGGTCCGCGGTCGCCGTGTGTGGCCAATAGATCCGTGTCTTCGTCGTGTTGAGGAAAAGCCCAAACGACGGGCCGCAGAGATTGTGCAGACGCAGGACTCGCCGAATACCATCCACCGTCCCCATAATGGTTCCATCGTCAGCATACCACTGATTGAGAAGCATGTCCTCCTCGGCTGCAATCCGCGGTGGAAGCAGTTGGATTGGTAGTAAGAAAAGGAGCATGCTCGCAAGGTCACCCTGTTGCGTGCCCTGAGCACTGACCCGTGAAGTACGGTCGCGGTTCGGGATGAGCAAGAGTGGCTGCGTGCGACCGTGAAGCATGTTCACGAATTGGCAAGGGTTGGGGCAGGTGCAAGTAGTAGGTCCAGCATTGACTGCCGATCAACACGATTGAAGGACTTGTGGGCAATCGATGAGGAAAGTGGCGACCTGCGGGCTGGATGAGACCTGTTTGAGCATGACTTGGGTATCGTGATCTATGGAGTCGACGCCTGCCTTGATCCCGTTAGCCGTCTAGAAGGGGGCTGAGAGATCACGGGAGGCGTCAATAGCGGATGGGAGCAGGGTCTTTGTGACTAGGCGCGGAGGACGGAGCCCACAGCAATTGGACGTACCTTACCAGGCTTCGGCTGGATAGGTAGCAGGGTGGCAGCAAAGAGCAGGGAGATTGTCATCCGGAAGCTCCCCATTGGCTATGCCCGTGACTAATTTCGTCAGGACGCTGATGCCAGTGACCCTTCTCTGGGCTGATGGGGGTCGTGGCCAGCAAATGCAACCATCGGGAGGGCGTCAGTTCCGGGCCTCGGCAGTATCACGTGGGATGCTGCCTGCAGCCCGTGCAATGGCGGCCTCCGTGATGCCCGGAGGTGGAGGGAGGCTGTATTCTTGAAGTGGCGCAATAGGCCGAGCTGGAGCAGGGTGGAGGGTACGAAGCTGTGCGTTTGCTAGGGTCATTGACATCAACCAGCGGGGCATCATGGAGAGAGCGCATAGCCTTGCCATAGCAGGCATCAGCACAAAGTGCTTCCGATGGCGGGACCGCTTGGTAGGGCTGGAGGGAGGGAAAGAGCCAGTGTTCGGGCCGCCTCCCCAAGATATATGCCTCGCGATATGGGGTGGGAGGGATGTCATGAACGCTTGGTAGGTGTAGGAGACGGCAAGGAAGGGTGGTGGGGGTGCGATCTTCGGCACGTCCGCCAGACCGAGGACGTGCCGAAGATGTAGGGGAAGTTACCGAGAGAAATGCGGAGCTCATGCAGACGTGCCGGATGCGTGTTCACGGCCTGCATCAGTGGACGCGGAGTGGCAGGCGGGAACCGGAGGCAGCATGATAGCGTCGAGAAGCGGTCCGAGATCTACCGCCGACACCGGGGCCGTCGACGGAGACTGCGTCATTAAGGTGTCAAGGCGGTCACCTTCTGCTCCGGGGTGGGCGACGCGCTGCTGGCATCGGCGCTGGTCATCGCCGGAGGGGAACCCGGGGATTCACCGGAGTACGTGGGTGAGGTTGGGCCGTCCGTCATGACCTCGGGCGGAGGGTGCAGGGTGGCGGCAGGGGCAGCGGGCGAGGAAAGGCCGCAGAGGGGCACTTTCGGCAGGCGAGGCCCCGGTGGCTTGAGGGGAGGCAGGGCCTGTTGGACGAAGAAACTTTACTTCATTGAGTACGGGGAGGTGTTGCGGGGAGCGACGTGGGCGGGAGCTTGCGGAGGCTTGTTTGTCAGGCGGGCTTGGGGAGTCGGCGGGCCTCGTCGATGCCGCGGGCGTGGTATAGAGGGCGATGGGGAAAGTGTTTCGGACATATGTGCCACCCAAGAGCGGATGGCCGTGTTTCGGAGGCGATGGGCCTCTTGGCGGAGCCGGGTGACGACGTGTTGAGCGGCGAAGGCATCTAGGGCGGCGGCCGTGGCTGAGATTTCCTGCGTAGTCCTTTGGAGATCGGGGAAAGTCCTCTTGAAGTGAGCCAGTATCTTGAAAACTTGCTCACGTGCGGCAGCGGATACATAGAGGTACGCCCACTTGTCGACATGAGGCACCAGGACAAGCGTCGGTAAGGGGGTGTCGGCGAGCCGTGCAGCCTCACAGAGGAGACTGTGTGCCGTCTCGAAGGACAGAAAAGGATTGTCAGGGGTGGGCGCGATGGCTATGTGCAACAGGTGGGGCGCAAAGGGGGTCTTCGGCTCCGGATCTCCAGTCCTTGGGTCGAGACGGCGGTGGGTTGAGGAAGCAGGCGACTAGCTTGCGGCCGCGGGCGAGGGTGGTGGGGTCAGCGTCAGCCGTTTGGCCAATGAGCTTCTGAGCTGCAGGGAGGCTCATGACCTCAGGATCAATCGGATCTGTGATGGTGGAAGCTGCACAGAGTCGAGAGGGAGCAAAGTTGTTACGGAGGCAGGGCGCGGGTAGAAGTGAGGCGACGGCTCGTAGGATGCATTCATCCATGGCGAGCGCGGAAACAGAATTTGAGTGTTACTGTTGAATTCAATAGCAAGATGAGATGTTAAGGTTCTACATACGAGGCGAGCCACTACCGACGTCGGTTGCGGACTCTCTACTACACAGGCCTGTCCCCCCTCTAGTCTTCGGAAAATAGCCGTCCTGCATCCCTAATCAGTAAAGCACCCAATTTCTCTCCCCCCCGTTGCGGACAGAAATTACATCTGCATGATCATGGGCTAAGTATTCCATTGCAAAATAGCAATGGTACTCGTTCGGTCTCATTGACTTTCATCATGCTCTACGTTGCCAGATGATCCGGAATGAAGGGGTAGGTACAATATGGTAGACTAGTTTATTCATTCTTTGGAAAAACTCTGCACCTATTTCTTGTAACCACACGAGCCTACTCTTGCTTTGATCCTACGGGTGCTATCGCAAAGAAGGGACTGCCCCCGATGTTTGTAAGCCTGCGTCATGCTGTTCGGCTCTGCAGCTGCTTTGTGCGTTAACACGCATTGCGGATATCACTCGTGCGGCGATACGCATAGCTTGACTAAAGTCTTTCAGAAGCGCGCACGTCAGCGATTGAAGCTGCTGAAACGGAAAGCACGTTTATATGCGGCGTGACAAGAGCTCGACTTTAGACAGAATCATAACGTATGCTCATAATTTTGATAATGCTGTTGGAACGTTACCCACCTGGTCAGCTTTCCTGCCGTCGTTCCTGGGTCCAGTTGGTACTGCTATGCTTTCAAGAAGCCTACACTGAGATATCAACGCGTGCTATTGCAGCAAACGCAAGTAAATACAGGTCGTCTCACACATCTACCCACGGTAAAACCAGTTAACTGTCAAAGGAAAACTGCTTGAAAGACTTTTACATAACGGAGAAGCCAGACGCAAGGATTGTGATCCTAAACCGCCAAAAAATTCCGCCAGAGCCAAGGGCATTAGAACAGCAAGCCACCAAGCCACAAGTTAATAGTATCCAAGATGGAAGTCTTTGTAGCAACGGAGCTCGCAACGATGCAAATGACGCCCAACATAGCCACCCTGGAGTTCCACAACTCTGCCCCTTTGTCAATCCCAACTCAAACGGCGGGAACAGTCCAGCCGGCTCCTCATCCTCCTCCCCCGGCTCCAAAAGTAGCTTATCCTGAAACGAGAACGGTGCCAATGCGGCCGCCACACTAACAAACAAGACGTGAATATGCGCAACCAAAATCACACACCGTTCCAACGAGATAGTCTTAGTATCACCCAATTGGGTCAACACTCCAAACTGTGCCAAATCCACAGGCGGTGTATCGGGAAACAAACCGTGCCCCTTGGCATAACCCGTCGCCACCAGCATGAGAAGGCCAAACATGGCATGACGTCCGTTCCACCGCTCGGCCTTGACTGTGGCTCCCAACCGCGCTCTGCAAATTGGGGGTACTCGCTCTTGTACTCCTCCATGGCTTTTGTGAACACGGGTAATACACGCATGGAAGGTACGTTGATGCTGCGTGGTACGGCAGTGTGAGAGACTGATGCGCCGACCAGAGAGCTGCGGGTGAGGGTTGATGGGCGGGCTACAGGGGTGGGGGCGACGAAAGCCATGATGGCGTGTAGATGGAGGGGAAAGGGTAGATGTAGTGGCAGTTGCTGGTCAGAGGTGGGTGCGGGATTGCTTAGCTAACGGTTCGGAGAATGGGCTGGATATTGACGAGGTAAATTTAAGCATCTATAAATATGGTGACACGATTGCAGCTGCAAATGTCACATCCTTGCATTCGATGGGAGCAACGCTTCGGTGAAATGCGTCGCTCCCGGAGCTTCAATCGCCATCTGGCAAGGAGGGGCGACATCTCGGCAAGAGGGTTTGAGCATGATCTCTTAACGAGTGGCAGCCCATACAAAGCTTGAATGGCGAGCGTCGCATCTGATATTTTGGGATACACCAATGAAAAGTTGCCAACTGGCATTCTGCGCTGATTTCAGTGATGCTTATGAATAGGTAACTCCGTTGTTGTGCACCTCCGTGTTCTCGGTGGAATGCAGACGCCGCTTCGCCAAATATCTCCACCGTCCATTTTGCCCCTTGTTTGCATAGGTACTGTATCTCCTGCATATCAAATGCAGCACTTTGCAGGCTTACAGTAATGTTTTGTAATGCTGCAATTTTAATTTTGCTATACTGTACAACTAAGAAAACAACAGAGGTCCTTTGGGCGCCTGCATCTATATCCACCCTTGGAGGCTGGCACCCAGATGCATATGCGGTGCTAACCGATGTCGCGCGGAACGTGGCCGTTCGAGCGATGGTTAGACCGGTGCTTACCCAAAGGCACGCCGCTGCGGCCGTCATGTCCAACGCGGCATGCCTGCTCACCGGCATTGAGCCGGCCCTGTAAGAAAGGTCATGTACTGTAGTGTTACCCATGGGAAGAAGTGGAAGAAGTTTAATCAACGACTTATCCCGCATAAGGCATTAGCGGCGTGGATGTAACCGACCACATCTTCCATGCATTAAAATAACCAAGAAATTTCCCCCATGCCCCTGTGCCAGGTCAAGAATTTCGCCGACATCGTGGCGTCGGACGTGGATAGAACGTTTAGCAGCCAATCCCGGGATGGTTGCAGCAAAGCGCCAGTACCAAGTTGAATGAATATACCACGCTGGACTGCTTTGCAGTCGCAGATGGTTTCTAATCGCCAGCAGATGGTTCCCATGCGAGCGAAGACGCGATTTGAATTTCGATTCCTCTACCGCATCCACCGGCAAATCCGGCAGCCTAGTGAGCACTGCTCATATCGCACTCATCTCTGAGCATTGCTCATGTTACACTCATCTCTGAGCATTGCTCATCGCGCACTCTTCTCGGAGCAAACAAATATCATGAAGCATGACCACACCCTGTAGAATTAATTCTGCACTTTTACCTCTACCCCCCTTCCGCGGAAACGTTCCATCACACACAACAACCCCCAACACAGACTGCACCCCAACTGCGCAAACCACGCCAACATGGAGAGCGCCGCCAAGGCCAAAGCCAAGGCGCGCCCGCCTTCGTGGGCACAAATTGTGAAGGCTCACAAGAGCCCCCGAGTAGCTACGGTCCCCTCCACTGTGCGCGATTTCTGCCGACTGCAGGCAGGATCGCTTGCTCCGAATGCCCCATCGCACGAGGAGACCCCGACGCGTCGGAGCCGCGCCCCAAACCGAGAGCCCCTGTCGCCCTGAATGGTATGACAGGATTACCTCCAACGCTGGCCCCTATGATGTCCACGCTGGCTTTCTCCGCAGGCCCTCCGGGCATTGGAGCCTTGCCGGCATACGAAGACGCACAAACAAGCCTACTGATCGCAGCCGAGGATGCCGGAGTGCCCTTGCCCAAGCATGCACTCCTCACATCGGGAGATTGGACAATTGTTGTGCACTACGCCGCGGACTCCAACGATCTCCTAAAAATACTCCGGGGGATCCCAAACATTTACGATGGCGCCCGCCTCTCCACCAGCCCGCTTTCCGAGCTCATCGCCGAGCTCCCCACAACCGAGTGGAAAGTTGGCACTTGCGTCGCTGCTGCGCGCGAGGTTGCAAAGCTCAAGACCGTGGCCTCCGAAATAACACTGGAAAACAGGAAAGCCCTGGCGGGAGCAATCACCCGCCTCATTGACGCAGCAGCAACCCTTCCGAGAGGGGATGCTTTTGTTGAAAACTTCATTGCGAAATTCTACGCGGGGTGCGAAAACCTTGCTCCCCAAAGACTGACTTGGATACGCAGGACACCCCAGGCGCAGCACCGGAGGCAGACACTCCACAGCGGCCCACCACGACAACAACGACGAGACCCCGGACGGTGGAGTGGAAACACTGGAGACCACCACAGTCCATGAAGAACCCGACAGTGCGACGCCACCGGCGACAAACAAAACTACCCTGGCCCCCACACCTAGAGAACCCTCACCTGTCAACCTTAGGGTCGCAAAACCCCAGGAAACAGGTGCGGCTCACCAGCTTACGCAACCAAAGCCGGACGTTCCTGAAGCCCCCTCCACACACACGGGGAAGACCGAACGACGCACGAAACGCACCCGCGCCCTGTCACAACGCATGAAGGAGATGCGGACGGTGAAGGCACAACTCGACCAATCCCCCCACCGGGAAAACGGGCGAGCAAGGCCTCTCGCCATTAGTCCTCCCTCCTTTCCCACTTCCCCGTATCAATGCCCCTGATGCCTCCGACGACTTCCTCCGCAACCAACGACCAGTCCACCCCTACCACTCCTCTTCCTTCGGTGTATGATGCACTGCACAGCCCGCTAAGGCCCTCGGACATCTTCAACCGCATTCCTGGGAACTGCATTCACAGTCTTGCCATATTGCTCATTCGACTCTTTCGATCCGCAGCAAACGCACGGGACGCAAAAGCAGTGCACATTGCCTTCCTCCGGATACATCTTCTCCCGACCGCTGTCTTGCGACGTTTAATCCGTGGGGAAGCCGGATGGCGGTCTCAGACAAGGCAAAGCCAAGGACTCGAGAACGCATCCGCCGCGCCACCGCAGGCGAATGGAATGAACTTTGGAGAGAAGCCATCCAAGCACACCAGATCAGGGAAGAGCGAACCGTCCGACGCGCCCGCAGCAATCCCAGACAGACAACAAGCGAGACCCAAAGTTTCGCCGGGCAGCCCACCTAGCGCAGATGCACAATACGGGCGTGCGATGCGCACCCTACATCAGTCGCACATTGCGGACGTGCGGGACCCACACGTTTTGGAACGTCTGCGAGAGTTGCACCCTGCACCGAACTCTCCTGTGACAGCCATCGACACGAGAGACCTCCCGCTCCCGATGGACATCACTGAGGAGGCAGTCCTACACGCCGTCCGACGCTTGAACCAAACTCCGCGCCGGGTCCGGACAGAATGTCCCCTCGGCTCCTTCGATTCTTGGCCAACACAACGGTGAGTCCTGAAGCAGGTGTGACGGGCATCTCGGCGCTAACTGCAGTTGTGACAAGACTAGCCCAAGGGGACTTACCAGACGACACAATCCCTCTGATCTCTTCTGCGACGCTGCTGCCCATCCAACCTCGGCCAGACAAGATTCGCCCCATTGCTATTGGGACGGCCTTGCGGCGACTCGTAACAAAGGTGCTCCTACCACAAGCAATAGAAGACACGAGGGAGTACCTCGCACCCTTGCAAGTGGCCAATGGCGTGCCCAGCGGACTGGACTCCATTGTGCACGAAGCACGGAGACTGGTTGAGCGCCAGGACGAGGAGCATGCACTGGTATCCGTGGATGCACACAATGCATTCAATCGGTTCTCGAGACAGCGCATGATAAATTTGCTGCCGACCAAAGTACCGTCGCTGTGTCGTTTTCTGAACATGGTATACGCCCGCAACACGCCGTCGCTGATATTGCCCGTAGCGGCCGCACATGACATCCCTAGCCAAGAAGGTATGCCAACAGGGGGACCCTGCAAGCATGCTGTTGTTTTCTCTTGTTGTGCATCCATTAGCAACAGAAATTGCCCAGCAGACACAGCTTAGTCTACATAGATGGTATGCGGACGACTGCACTCTCATCGGCACTCATACAGAGCTCGAAGGGCAGTCGACATCCTCAGCTCCAGAGGACCTGACTATGGCTTATACCTGAATCACGCAAAAACCCGTCTGTTCTGGCCGCACAGACTCGGTAACTGCACATCGCCACTATTCCACCGCTTCCCAGTTGAGAACTTTTCCACCGAAGGCATCGACCTTCTTGGGGCCCCAATTGGGTCGTCACAGTTTATGGAAGATTTTCTCAACGAGAAAATCAGAAGCTGCAAGCACACATTGTCGCTGATTGACGGTATCGGAGACGCTCGAATTCGGTTCCACCTTCACCGGGTATGTGCATCCGCTTGCAAGCTTCAACATGTGGTGAAGCTAACTCCGCCGAGTGTGACCACTGCCACTGCACTGAGATTCGACGACGACCAACTCGAATTTTACGCAAGCTCTAACAACGTGCCGATGACTGATGCAGTTCAACAGCAGGTATCCTTACCTCTCCGCTATGGCGGTCACGGCTTACACCTATAGCAACGCTTAATTTCGCAGCATATGCTGCGAGCATAATTGACGCCGAGCTGCTGCGGAGCCCTGAGGACAGTGGTGAGACTGAACACCGATACGCTGAAGCGGATACACACCTCCGGGAGTTTGTCCGACGGCTCCCTGCGTCCGTCACTAATGATGGCAGTCTTCCGGAAACTTTGACAGCGGCAAGCCTCGCAGCCAAGCCCGATAGTACATACAACATTCTGTATCGAGCCTGGTGCGAGTCTGCAGCAAAGTTCTTCTGGAAGGACGACGAATGGAAGAGGTTGCCAAACCCCATATCGCATTCAGAAGCAGATATTCGGCGAAGAATTCGACGTCATGCATACTTGGAAACGCAGGCAGGGGCCTTCCTCACCGCACACCCCGCTGTAGTCAACCGAACGTCCAACGAGATGTGGACAGTGATGCTACGCCGTCACCTAGGAGTTCGCGTGTTTGACGACACCGCACCGCTGCAGTGCGCTGAGTGCCATAGGCCCATGGATCTCTTAGGGGACCATGCAGCAGACCTTTGTAACAAAGGTCTCGGGTGGACCAACCGGCACACAGTTGTGAGAGTACTTGGAGAGAGCTGTTTAAAGCAGAGTTGGCGTCCAATATGAGGTCAAATACCTACTCCCCGGACTGAATGCGCGACCCGCAGATATTCTGGTGCACCCGCGATCCGACGCATTGAACACCCCGCCCCCTCTTCCAGTGGCCTACGACATCACCGTATCCTCGCCATTCCAGGAGTGCTATATGTCAATGGGAGCACGAAAAGCGCGAGCCGTTGCCAACGCAGCAGACAAGCGAAAGAGGAGGGACCTAGCCACGAAAGTGGCTGCCATTTCTGGCGACGTCCTGCCTGGAAGATCAAGATTAGGATGGGATTTTGTGCCGCTGGCTTTTGACTCGTTAGGATCACCTTCTGAGACATCATAAGGTCATAGAGAAATACGCGGCAGCTGTCGCATCGCGCAGCGGATGTTCTATGGGGGATGAAGACCCGCTTATACCAGAAACTAAGCTACGCTATTTGGTCCACAAGCGCGGCGTCTGTAATATGTCGTGCTCCGCAACACGCAGAAGTTAGTCACCCTATTCAAAATTAATTTTGCAGACTTCATTGTTGCACATACACAGTACAGTGATAAAAACAAAATATCACGCTCAATACTCACACTTCATCAAGTCAAAGGCTGATGTGGCCATCTATTGTTGCAAAGTCGACTAATTCAACCTGCTAGCTCTCGAGGGGGATTCAATTGGAATGCTCCCATGTAAAACTTTAGCTCTTCAAGGTCGCCGAATACTGATAATTTCGTCAACGCACCAGGACAAAAACATTACTCGCACATTTACCAGCATGAACCGCGACAATTCCCGCGACCTCGATACCCTTAATCGACGAAACACTTTACCGCGCGCGGTTCCTTCGATTCCTAGCGTATCTTCCTAACCATTCCACAAGACGCAGAAAACCATCAAACAGAGCCAAAGTCAGTAGAAAGAATGAGAGTCCCTTCTCGAGTCAGCAGCCTACTATGCCAATTGCCTCAGTTTCTATGGTTGATGTCGGACAAAAAGTCCTTACTGTCGTCCTATCACAGTTGGAACAAGTGATATTCCGATAGAGCTAATATCAAACATCCTTGCAATCATCTCTCCACATGACCGCAGCCCAAACTTACCCTGTTCATTTCAACGCAAGTCCGTCGCCATTCTCAATCTCACCATTTTTCAGCTGTCTCCAACTCTCATGCGTTTCCTTTACCACCTTCATCGCAAACTCCGCACCCTTTGCTTCACCACCATACGCATACTCATTTTCACCCTTACCTTCGGCCGTCTTGTACAACCGAAACCATTCCCTCACCTCATCACCCTACCAGGCATAACCTTCTCAACATCTGCGATATCATTCATCATCTCTGCGCGAGGGTCTTCCACATGATACCAATAACCTTCCAATCAATCTCGCCCTCATCCAACAATGCCAAGCATCCAACACCTTGACCTTATACACTGCTCAAAAGGCATCACCTTTTCGCCAATCTCGGTAAGGTCGACAGGATCGCATCCCCACCAACGCCCAACTCCTTGTCAACCTCTCCCGGATTCTCCCACGTGCGGCAAGGCGCCGTAATTCACCAAGCTGGGACCATACTTGTACTCCCTCAACATTCCTTCTTGACATCCTGTTTGATAGGGGTACTTGTTTCATCAGTAGCAATTTCCATTTTCGCCTGAGTCCCACGTGGAATCTCGTTGACAAAATGGACAATTCGTTCACGGTCAGTCCAAGGGGATGTCATGCCAGGGGATATGGTACCGGAGGGGCTTTGTAAAAGAGCCTGTATTCCAACGTGTTTGTCTCTCCGGATGCGGCGGTGGACAGTGTGTCGGCCGAGATGATCTCGGCTGACATGCGGGGGAAGAAGCATCTTGTGTGACGGGGTACGCGGGGGGCGTGCGAAGGGTGCAGGAGGAGGTGAAGGAGATGGAGGATCGGGCGAAGAGGGGGGTGGCGGAGATGAAGGAGGGGAGTCATGGGGGTTGTGTGGGATGGATGGGGTTCGGGTTGGGGTGGGAGTGGGAGAGGTTGGATGTGTTGAATTGAAGATCGCGGGGGTGGGGAGAGGACGTCGCTGCATGGTATTAAGTTTCATTAAGTCGTTGAGAAATGTTCTCGTGATTGCGGAGCTTGATGCATTGCTTAGGTTGAGAGATTGGTAGAACGCAGATTATCGCTGGCAAAATGATGGACTCACTTTGCACATGTGGCGGACACTGTTTGATTATAGATTTGTGCAGCTTGGCGAGAAAAATATAGTAAGGCGACGGGGATGTTGGTTTGGATCATGGAGCTGGTCTTGACACCATGTTCGGGTGGTAATAAGGATTTAGGATCATTTCGTGAAGAAAGGAGACAGGCTGTGTCAAAGGCGGAAAATGGAACTGGGTCATAATCAGGTTGCGAATTACGGTAGCATACTGTAGGTCACCTATGTTTTTGGGTTGCGTTCTAGAGGGATCTGGACTATTCGAATTCAATACACATGTACTCAGCAGCTTCGCAAGTCGCACTCATCATCCTGTTGCCCCAAGTTAACCTTCCAGCAAAACGACAGGTGTCATCGGCCTTTACATTCCAGCGCTATGGGCGGAATGTGCCTAGAACTCTTTACAAAGTGTAAGACGCATAACTGTACCTGTAATACCTATTCTGCCAAATTTGTAAATTTTTTTTCTTCCTTTTCTTTTGGTCGGCCAAGGGCAGAGACTTGGCTGTCCGAGAGAAAATTTTTAACCATTTTAACACCATGCTAGGGTAGTTTCCTCAAATTTGCTCCATCCCTAGTGTGCCTATTTTTTGTTATTATTCAACAGCCTCACGTTGTTCCAATCCACTAGAAAAGCCCCTTTGAAACGCTCTGTCACCACTTTCGCTGAATATCGTGACCCTCTCTCTCCTCTGTATCAACTTCTGCCTCGATCCAAAGCCAGTGTCCCCGTTCTTCGTTTCTTACCAAGCAACTAAACGCACGAGCCTTTCTCTCCGTCACTCACATTTGCTGACATTCTCTTCATCTATTCACCCTACCTCAACACCCCTTTAACTTACAATATGCCGACTGACGGCGCAGGCCCTCAAATCCTCCTCCTAAACCGGAGGACAAGAAACCCAAAGTTGATTTCTCAACAGCCATCCTTGACAAGAAAAAAAGCCCCCAACCGTCTCATTGTAGATGACGCAACAAATGACGATAACAGTGTCGTGGCTCTTTCTCCGGCAAAGATGGAAGAACTCAGTCTCTTTCGTGGCGATACCGTCCTGTTGAAGGGCAAGAAGCGCAAGGATACCGTGTGCATCGTCCTTGCCGATGAGGACTGCGAGGATGTTAAGATCGTTGCAATCGCGTTGTCCGGAATAACCTCCGTGTTCGTTTGGGTGATGTCATTTCCGTGTCTGCCTGTCCGTCTATTCAGTATGAAAAGAATCCACGTTTTGCCGTTTGCTGAGGACCTTGAAGGCCTGGCTGCCGATTCAGATCTTTTCAATGTCTACTTGCGTCCGTACTTTCTTGAGGCCTATCGGTAAGTTTTTTGTTTGTCAACATATACTCCGTGTATGACATCTCCTACCGAGACCAATGTTGTCGTTCAATGTACTGACTTTGCTGCTTATCTGCTGATTTATTTTGAATTGACTAGTCCTATTCGCAAGGGTGATACATTTGTCGTTCGCGCTGCTATGCGTGCTGTCGAGTTCAAGGTTGTGGAGACCGATCCAGAGGAGTTTTGCACAGTCGCCCCGGACACTGTCATTCATTGCGAGGGTGAGCCTTGATCCGGGAAGACGAAGAAAAGGCTGACGATGTTGGCTACGACGACATTGGCGGCTGTCGTAAGCAGCTGGCTCAGATCCGTGAGTTGGTGGAGCTTCCGTTGCGCCACCCTCAGCTTTTCAAAAGCGTCGGTGTCAAGCCGCCCAGAGGTGTTCTTATGTATGGTCCTCCAGGGTCATAAGACATTGATTGCTCGTGCTGTTGCCAACGAGACGGGGCATTTTTCTTTTAATTAACGGGCCAGAAATTATTGTCAAGTTGGGGAGAGTCGGAGTCCAACCTAAGGAAGGCCTTTGAGGAGGCGGAGAAAAACGCCCCGTCTATTATCTTCATTGATGAGGTTGACTCCATTGCACCGAAGAGGGAGAAGACAAACGGCGAGGTTGAGCGCCGTATTGTGTCGCAGTTGCTAACCCTGATGGACGGTCTCAAGTCTCGTGCCCATGTTGTAGTGATTGCGGCCACCAATCGCCCAATTCCATTGATCCGGCACTCCGTCGGTTCGGTCGTTTCGACCGAGAGTTAGACATTGGTGTTCCAGATGAGACCGGCAGGTTGGAGATATTGCGTATTCACACAAAGAACATGAAATGGACGACAGTGTTGACCTGGAGGCTGTGCAAAGGATACTCACGGGTACGTGGGAGCTGACCTGGCACAGCTCTGCACTGAAGCGGCTTGCAGTGCATTCGTGAAAAAATGGATGTCATTGATCTCGAGGACGACACCATTGAAGCCGAGGTTCTGGATTCACTGGCTGTTACCAGGCCCACATGAAGTTTGCCTCGGATCCTCGAATCCGAGTGCACTTCGTGAGACAGCTGTCGAGGTGCCAAATGTTACTTGGGATGATATCGGTGGGCTTACAAAGGTCAAGCAAGAGCTCCAGGAGACTGTGCAGTACCCCGTGAGCACCCCGAAATGTTCGAAAAGTACGGGATGTCTCCATCGAAGGGCGTCTTGTTTTACGGCCCGCCGGGTAGTGGCAAAACTCTGCTTGCGAAGGCTATTGCTAACGAGTGTCAAGCAAACTTCATTAGTGTTAAGGGACCAGAGTTATTGACGATGTGGTTCGGAGAATCTGAGTCCAATGTCCGCGAAGTTTTTGACAAAGCTCGTCAGTCGGCGCCCTGTGTGTTGTTCTTTGATGAGTTAGATTCCATTGCCAGGGCTCGCGGATCGTCTGCGGGTGATGCCGGTGGTGCGGGAGACCGCGTGATCAATCAGATTCTTACGGAAATTGACGGCATCGGTGTGAAGAAAAACGTATTTGTCATTGGTGCCACGAATAGGCCGGATGTTCTCGACCCGGCTATCATGCGACCTGGTCGTCTGGATCAATTGGTGTACATCCCGTTGCCAGACGAGGAGTCCCGTGTTCAGATTTTCCAGGCGGCCCTCAAGAAATCTCCAGTTGCTGAAGACGTGTCCTTACCCGCGCTGGCGAAAGTCTTGGAAGGGTACTCGGGCGCCGACATCACTGAGATATGCCAACGTGCTTGCAAACTTGCCATTCGTGAGGCCATCGCCAAGGAGCAAGAGGCGGAAAAGCGTCGTCTGGAAAACCCTGAAGCAATGGACGAGGAAGAGGAGGACCCGGTACCATACATTACCCGGTCACACTTTGAAGAGGCAATGAAGTATGCTCGTCGATCTGTAACTGATGCGGATGTGAGGAAGTACGAAATGTTTGCTCAGAAGCTTCAGACATCGAGAGGGTTTGGAAACGAGTTCAAGTTTGAAAACGAACCGGCAGGTGGCGCGGGTCCTGCTGGCGCTGGCCCGGCAGGTGGAGACGCTGGGTTCGGCGATGCGAATAGCGACGAAGACCTGTACTCTTAACTACAGAAATGGAATATTGTCGCGGTCGGGGAAAGCACGAGGTGACTGCTGACATTGTGGTGCCGATGTCTACCTGTGCTTGAGAGGTAGAAGTGATGTCGAGGCGCTAGCTTTGTCTGCTTACGTTGATGTGTATTGGAAGTAAAATTATGTGAAGCTATGTTTGTGTAACGGAAGTGACATGGGCAGCGGAGGCGCGGAGACGTTTACGTAGTTCAGGTTTTGCGGAAAGTAGGCGCCCCTTATGCAGGCGCGGATGCGATAATATGCATCTAACATACAAGATTTAGGTACTAAAACGTATAAATAACACTCAGCAATGCAGTTTTGCGTAGCCTCGTGATTTAAGGTACAAATGGCGACTCCCTACGGTAGTAGGCCGGACTAGTGATTGGAATTGGGAAGTAAGTTTTAGTGGGTCACTAGTCTGTTGACTGTCTGTGAGTACTTATTGGAAAAGACAATACAAGGCAGAAAATTACAGGCGGCCAGAAATCGTTGAGTACTTGATATACGAGAATATATCTACATCTTGTGCAATCAGAGGATGGAGTGACGGCACCTGGCAAACCTCGTCAATGTTTTCTCGCTGCACACATAGAATGTAAATTTCCCTTGAATGCAGAAACTCGTTCAGTGCGAGGACAAAATGACTAACTCCTGCCTCAGTCGTAAGTCTGCAATATCTTCACAAAAAGTTTCCAAGGGTTAACGTGCAGATGACACAAAGGCCAAAAATTCGACAGCCAGCGACATAGTGAAATGGTAGCACAGTAGTATCAAAGAGAGTGGTCTCTATACATTAAAGCTCTCACCACACCCGCAAGTGCCTTTTGCATTGGGGTTTGCAAAGATAAATTCGCTGACCAAGTCGTTATCGACAAAGTCCATTGTGGTGCCGACAATATGCATCAAGGCTCTCGGGTCGACATAAACGGCGGCATCCTGACCGATATCGACACGTTCATCGAATGGAGAAGGCTGATCTATATAATTGAGTGTGTAGGCCATGCCGTTACAACCACGTGTGCGAAGGCCGATTCGAATGCCGGAGGGACGTGGGTCACGTTTGGAGATGAGATGGTGGAGGCGTGTACGCGCGGTGTTTGTCACTTGGAGGGGAGGGGGGCGTTTCGGACGAGCGGAACGGGTTGCTTTTCGAGGAGAGTCGAAGGTTGGGCGGATTTTGAGGGGGTGTGAACTTTTGGGAGCCGGGTGGGGGAGGGGTGGAAGGTGGCGGCGTTTTCTGCGGGGGTGGGGGTGGGGCATGCGGTGGGGGTTGTGGTTGAGGGTGGAAAGGGAACGGGGGCTGAGATAACCAGACGGATTAGGGCAGGAGAGGGGCGCGGCGGCATTGTTAGCGATGATGTGAGGGTGAGGGTGCGGGTGCGGGTGCGGAAAGGAGCAAGGAGATGGCGGAAGGAGAGTTGGGAAAGTCGCGCACCATGTAACAACGGTGGTTATAAAGACCATGATGAGCAGCTGCAAGCAATTAAAAATGTTGGGCATCTTGGCATTGGTATGATGTCAAGTTTTTGTGGATAGGCCTGACAGATTCCAATTGGCATGCGTCTATTGGTGGAATGGCCTTTACGGCACGATTCCTCCAATCATATCAGAACTCTAATAGTTGGCAAATTGTGACATGTGACATGAACAAATGTCACTATTTGCTATTTGATAAGGCGTGGTGTATACACGTGTCCATGAGAAACAGGTTTCAAAACATATGTTGATGTGAGGAAAAACACGGTATGAGCAATAGTTATTACGTCGCTAGCACTAGCTAGCTAGCCAGAGACAGCAGACATCCCGCGTTGAAATCGAGCCATAATTCGGTCGGCATCGCATCTATCTCATCACTCTGACAAGCAGTCCGCGCAATCATCATCCATGCCATCGTCCCCACCGCAACCCCTCTTCCATCGACGGCGCCGCCGCAACCCCACCAAGCGCCGCCGCCCCCTCCTTCACCGCCTTCTTCTCCATCACCCACACACCACTCCCCCATTCGCCGTCCCGCAAACCCACCCCCTCCTCTCGATTTCATTCCTCTACTCGTTCGAAACCCAGTCTCCAACCCCCTCCCTTCATACCTGGCTACGACGACGACACACACAAGGATCCCTCCACAAATTCCACCTCCTCTCCGTCAGCGCCGATTTCGAAATCTCCCCACCGCGCGGATTACTCCACAGATGGGTTGCGAAAGTTGCGCTTGGAGAATACAAGACAGGAGGCCCTCTCCCGTCAACGCTGGGTCATGTTCCGCCGTCCAATTTTGTGAGCCGCCCAGAAGGTTCAGGCAGTGTGATGCCGTCGCAGAAGGATGATCTGCGTGATTCTTATACCGGCGGTAATTTGGTCGCGGACAGGGGAAATGTGGATGAAGGTTCGGTCACGCGAAACGGGATAGACGCGAAAAAAGATGTGAAGGGGATGCGTGACACTGTCGGAAAGGCAGACCCTTTCTCAGAGGCTTGGACTGAGGGTTTGCATGGAAGAATGAGCGGTGACCGAGATGGCGATGTTGTCGTGGTAGATGATTATGTTGGAGTTGCTGGCGCAGATACGATGGATGCTGAGGAACCAGGGGAGAGTGATGCTGAATGGGAAAAGGAGTTGCTGAGAAGAGCGGGCCATGGGAGGGATGGTTTGGATAAGGAAATGGGAAGGAGAGTACGCCGAGTGCTGGTCAACGTGGATGGAGTTATGAGACGGAATGGAAAAAAAGATTTGGAGTTAGGTCTTAAGGCGGTGAGGGAGGCGATGGAGGGTTGGAGAAAGAGGGAGGAGTTGGGGAGAGAAAAATTGTTGAGGCTAGAAGAGGTTGTTGCAAGAGAAAAGAGAGAGGGTCATTGTAGAAGGCGATCTCGCGATGGCCACAGAGAAGGCAAGGTTTTACGGCAATTTAAAGGAGTATTTGGAGGATGTGACTGATTTGTTGAAGGAAAAGAGGGGAGTAATGGAGGATAAAAGGGACAGGATGTTTGACACGTTGGAAGAAGAGGCAGGAAACGTGAGGAAGAGACTGGAGGGGGGTGTAGACGAGTTTGGACGAATCAGAGAGGCAAGTTTGGAGTGGGAGGAAGTGGAGAATAAGGACGGGAGGGTAGCAGTCCGTTTTCGGATGTGCGGGAAGAGGTCAGTGGTATAGGGAAGTTGCAGGAAATTTTCGGGGAATGGAAGCAGAGTTATGAGCCCGATTACAAGAAGCGTTTGCAGATTCAAGTCTGGGAAATTGGCAGGGAGGTTAGTCCTGGGAAGCGGACCAGTGCATTTTGAGGAGGTGAAGAATCTGAATGAGATTCAGCGGAGAGATGTGGAAAGCGGCTGACGGAAGCAAGACGGTTGCTTCAATGATTCGAGCGAAATGGAGACCGAGAGTGATGGATTCCTGTGAAGAATACGGGTGGCTAGCGAAGGAACTTGTGAAGGCAGATCCGAGTGGAGGAGATAAAGTTGTCGAAGCTCTTGAGGAGAGGATGGGATGGGAAGTCAATGCGTGCGTAACGTTGGCGGAGCCAAAAGCAATAGTGCAATGTTTGAAGGGTGCAGTTGCGCTAACAAAAATTGTTGAAAGGGATATTGGTTTGGAGAGAGTAATGGGGGCCATTGAAAAGCTAGGAGTGGAGCAGACGGACTTGGAAGAAGTAAGAAGATCTTTCATGGATTGCCTCGAGTCAATTCAAGGTCGAAGGAATAAGAACGGCGAGAAGGCTGTGTGAGAAGGCTGGAATAAATTGGACGTTTGCCGCAGACTCTGATTGTCGTTCTTTACGCATATCCTTGCCCTCAACACCCTAAAAGCGCAGTTTTGATTCAGTTTACGATTATCCCACGCCCTCTTATGGCGAAAAGCATTATCTGGAGCCGAACTCAGGCGTTTACCGTTTTGGATGATTCTGCAACCTCGACAAACGCGAAACCGGTCCATTTTTGATTTTCCATGCGATCAGTCATCAAACTGACATGCAACTTCTCGAAGTCTTTTCATGTTTGTGCAAGCGGATCTCTGCGCATTGTCGTCGAGCGTTGTGTTTTTGCAGGAGGCTCCATGATTCTCTGGGTGCCTGGGCACTGTCGTCGATCATTCGTTTGATCTCAGAGGCCTCTGATTTCCTTTACGCAGTCCAGAAACAAGGAGCACTTGTTGATCCGCTGTTGAAAGTCAATCATGAAGCAAGAAAAAGGACAGCGTCGCTTCACTGAGGCCGAAAAGCCACACAGCAGTCACCATCTCTCTGAGGAACGGTGTAGTTCTTTGCAACTACAGTCCGTCTCAAAATACTGATCTGCAATAGAAATTAACAGGTTGGTGACTATATTACAACCAAGAAGCTCGGGTACTGTTTGGTTTCATATCTAGCTCGGTCTCTACGCGGCAGTCGGCTGGATTGCTCAGCATCACTCAAGATCCCTCTTCGCGAGGGGAGGGATCTTGTAAAAGAGACGCGTCCAGGGAGTCAAAGGCGATCGGTTGACTTTAAACGCAGGTTCGCGCTAGTCGTCAGAGGGGTTTGAGTGCATGTGGTTGAGCTGTTACCTAGGCCCTGGACCTTTTCTGAGTTGACCATAACAGCGGCACCATTAGCAGTCTAGGCGGCCTTCATGAGGGCAGCAGGTTTGAAGAGCGAGAAAATGGTCATGTCGCAAAGCATTGGACTCTGGACCATTGGGAAGTCCGAGGGGGGGTGTGCACGTGAATGTTCGGTGGATTGCATGAGGATGTCCAGCCCGAGTTCGCAGGGCGGGACTTCGACTGACAGTCTATTCGCGGAGACTGGACAGTGGTACGCCAGAGTATTGGGAATGGCGTGATTGCGATTAGTGCAAGCAAAGCCGGACGGACAAAAGTTAACCGCATGTTTCCCTCGGGAAAGCCGGTCAAGCTGTGTTAAGTGGCGACTATGCTGGTATTTAAGCCAAGAAGTCTGCGAAGACGGAAGCCCAGATTTAGACTCAACATGACAGTCGAGAGGCGTGGAGAACTCTGGCTGTCGCAGGGTAGGGCAGGGGGAAGTATCGCCGGGCTGTGCTGGTAGGCCGGGCTGCGTATCGGATTCTGGGTGGCGTCAGTGACTGTATGTGGGGTTCATGGACGCGCGGGCAAGGTTGAGGGTGCGACGGGACCCTTTGATCTTGATATGTAAAATGGAGTCCGTTAGGGTGCGGCCCCACCCTGGGCGTTGAGGAAGTCGATGCCGTCATGGAAACTCGGCAGCAAAGGCCTTGCGGTCTGGAGCGGGTGTACGAGGCCAGAAAACGCTATTTTCGTGGGGTTCACGCGGAGGCCAATCGCAGCGCCCTCTGTGGCGAGGATACCAAGCCGGTGACGAAGGGCGTCGAGTGCCCCCAAAAGCGCAGATAACTGTACTTCAATGGGAGTCTTTGTTGTGACAAAGTTTAGGCGTTGCCGCTAAACTACGTAAGTTATACAAGGGATTACGAATAACTCAGATTGCAGGTCCCCTCGCCGTAACATGGCACGTGAGCAAGGAGGGTAGGAGCCGTACTGGACCATGTGGCAGAACTCTGCTGTTGTTCAATATCGGCGTTAGTGGGATGATAACATCGGGTGGAGCTTAACACATCGGCCTGTGCATTGATGTCACGTTACGAACACGCGGATATAGCCCCTCGGCATCGAAAGCGACCGTACCAAAGTGCTAACCCATGGGGGACGGATCAGCATTGGCGGGTGGGAGAAGGCATCGCGCACTTTGCCATTAATTTTGTGCAATTTGGCTACTCGCGGCATCAGCAACCCCCAGACGGCATGCTGTGCTAAGGCAAGGGCATGCGGGGAGCGGGCCAGGTGTCATCGGTTGCCGGGCGGAGCACCAAAGAGGGGTCCTCGTTGGACAAGGATATAAGCTCCCGGACGATCTGCACGGCCAAGAGGCAAAAAGGGACGCTCATTTAGATGAGCAACCAGCGGTGTGGATTGCACGCCAGGTGAACAAATTGCGAATGATGTTGGTACTATAACCAACGCCAAAACTAGAATTACAATCGAAGCATGATCGTCGCGGGGTACACTCGCGCGTTCAGTGGTGGCAGCGATTGGGGGAGACCGAGTCGTCTTAGACTGGGAGATGCTGGTGGCGTCGTTGCAATTCGGATCTGACATGTTGTGGGGCACCAATGTGGCGAACGGTTGGGCAGTAACGAGGACGGAAGCAGCAGGAAGATAAGGGAGTTGCAGCGAACAGAGCGGCGGATAGAATTGGGGCGTGGTGATGGGGTCCATGCCGGACGTTCCGAAGCTCAGGGCTGGAAGGGTGTACGGGAAACCGGAAGTGGTGGCGGAGGGCCGCTTGTTGCCTTTCAGAGAGTGGCACCGCAACAAGCGCAAGCGGCCTGCACCAGACGGACGAGAAGGAGAACAGCAATGCGGATGTTTAGTGCCGGAACGGGGAGGAAGAGGTCAATGTGCACATGTGCATCCATGGTAGTGAAGATATCGACAGTATCCATGGTAGTGAAGATATCTACAGTACAATGGAGGGGTTATCTCAACGGAGGGGTATCCTGGCAGAGGGGGGGAAACTTTGGCGGCTGGGACGTCCTACTGGCAGGTGACTTTCTCGGTGCGGCAGAAAATGTTGGCGGTGCTGGATTCGGAGACGGTGCATGCGTGAAGACGGAGGACGCCGGAAAGTATTTAGGGACTTCGAGTTTGACGCAGATGCGGTGGAATCCAATATTTCCGACGCTTGAGCCTCTCCGCAGCGGAGGCGTCGAACTCTTCCAAAGTATCAGTAAGCAGTGTCCGCGAGATCTGCAAGTGCGGTGGATATATCAAGACTGGAGAATCTCTGCCATGTTACGGAGACCGCGGTCAGAAAATACGGGTAAGCGCAGGTGCAATCTGCCTAGCATGAGTGACGGACTTCGGTTGCAAGCTCACTGCAGAGACGCGCGTAGCGTCCAGTTGTAGACGCAATGGGTCGCTAATTCGACCGAGGGGAGGGTGGTGGGTTGGAGGAGAGCGACGAGTTGAGGAAAATATGTGCGTATGCTACACGTAATTAGAATTGTACGGTGCGCAGCCAAAAGCTCTCTTCGAAATCTCTGAAGTCAAACATTTTTCAAACACCTAACCCCGACACGCTCATGCCCGTTCTCCCCCGGCGCCCCGCCGCGCTCGCTTGGATGAGCGCATCCTATGCCGCCGTGGTCTCCCGTCGCTCCGCAGCCCTCAAGCCGCCCTAACCCTAGTGCCCGTTGACAAGGTCGAGCTTCCACGCGTCGACCCTGCGATTGGTGCCGCGTCATGAGCCTCCCGCAAGCTGATTGACCGGGCGCGGGCCAGGGCCCGCGCCCTCGGCTCTTCCGCCCCTGGCCGCCTCAACCCGCGCACTGGGGATCTAGAGCCCACGCCTCCTCGCCCCACAGTCGCCCATTTGGGCATCGCCACGACCCCGACCACTCATTCGCCTCGTTCGAAGCTGCTCAACACTTCTTCCGCAAGGCTGCGACCCTTGCCGACACTCCGCTCCCCCGCACGTCCTCATTCCCACATTGGGAAATGACGTACGTCTACTTCCTACGCCGCCCAGACTGCAATGTTCTGCATTCTGGCCCACCTCCGCTGCTTCTTCCAGACCTCCAGGCACGAAGTCGCCGATCGCCACCACCGCCGCATCCCTGACGGCTTCGCTGCCCAGGGCGTGTCCACACTTTCTGCCGCGAGGCCACCCGCCTGCTTGACACGAACCTCCGCTCATGGTCCTCCCCTACATCCGCACGCCCTCGCCACGGTGCCTCGTCACCACGCCCGCGACGTCATCGACGCCCGTCGCGCTGCCCTCACCCGCCCAACCCAAGACCCCGACCCACCAAGAGCCCCCCGCCAATCTCGCCCGCCACCCGTTGTGAGCCCCGGTCACCCACCGAGCCTGCCCGACCAACCCCGCCCCACCTCTCCGGCTCCGGCCAAGGCAACAAGCGCCCAAACGCGCTTACGCCCTCTTCGGCCCCTCCCGACCCCCGCCCGCGCCCCTCAAGAATCCTCCGACGTCACCCTGCTGTCCCCGGGCTTTCCCCCTCCGCGACTAAAACGCTGTTGCGCGGGGACTGACGAGGCCCTGCGGCGGAGTTCTTGATGGTGCCCACCGCAACCCCCGGCGCCCATGGCCGTTTCCCCCTACTGTCGCTCCTCGACGCCACAGGGTCGGGAGTCCACACACGTTCCATGCCGCTGTCGACTCAGGCATGCAAGATGTCCCACCTCCGACCCAGGAACCCGCACAAGACCCCCGCTGCCCCCTTCCTCCAACTGTCCGGCGTCCGCAATGGAAGGAGTGCGGTCGGGTGACGGCTCTCCGCCTAACCATCCTCGTCATGGACATCTAACCCTCCTCCCCCCTCTGCCGCTCCTCCTTTACCAGCCCCCAAGACATCCTCCGGACCCTAACCGGGAAGTTGACATCTTCCAGGATATCCCGTTCCCATGTCTCAAGCCTTTCACGCTGCTCTTTCAAGCTGGTCCAAGCCGCCGCCAATGCAAGAGGACGAAGCCACCTACCGCGCCTTCCTGCACCTCCACATGCTGCCGACCGCTGTCTCCGAGCAGCCTGCGCGGGGAGGACGGCTGGCAGCATAACAAAGGTCAACGGGCCGCGCTAGGCTCCCGAATCCGGCGCGCCCACACTGGAGCTGAGTGAATGTGCTGTGGTTTGAAGCCCTTCGCGCCCACGAAGCCGCTCTGAGTGGATCAGCAGCACCCCCTGCTTACGGCTCCGGCTCCAGCGACGCACGGCGCGCCCTCGCGCTGAAGCCCTCTGTGCAGACGCCCGCTACGGCAAGGCCATGCGGTCCCTGCACAACGCTGCGCTGGCCGATGTGAATAACCTGCAAACCATCCACGCGCTGCTTGATCTTCACCCTCGCCCCGCGCCCGATCACGCCTATTCCTGAAGACGGCCTTCTTCTTGCACCAACAATCACGGCAGATGCCGAGGAGCAGGCTCTACGAGGTATTTCCTCGTGATACGACCGCGGGGCCGGACCGCACGCCGGCACGCTGGATCCACTTGCTACTTAAAACGTTGGCCAGCTCGCTCGCCGGAGTCTCAGGCAAAAAAATGTTGACGAAGTTGGTGGCTCGGATTATGCGTGGGGACCTGCCGGACTCGGTCCTGCCCTGCTCGCTACCGCAACATTGCTGCCTCTACGGCCGAAACCACCGCATCACAAGTGTTATCCCACCAGCGCGCTGCTGCCGGATGCCATCGATGACTCTCGAGACTTCTCGCGCCATTCCAAACGGCCAATGGTATCAAGGCCGGGATGGATGCGGCCATCCATGACACCTCACCCTGCTTCGCCGTTTCTCTGGTGCTCCGCATGTTGCCGCGGTCCTCATGACGCCCACAACGCTTTCAACCGCGTTGAGCGCAAGGCAATGCTGTGTCACCTTCCAGCACTCGCTCCTTCTCTGGCCCGCTTCGTAAATGTGACATACGGTCGCAATCAGCCACCGTTGCTTATACCGAATCGCCAGAACACGGTCATCATGAGTGCTCAGGGCACCTAGCAGGGCGACCCGGCCAATATGTTGCTGTTCTTCTTCTTGCTGTGCAAGAAGGGAACCTACAAGGAGATTCTGCTACCATGTTCCTCTTTACTCTGTGCTTACAGCCTCTCTTACAGAAAATATCCCAGGAATGCGCCTCAAGTTGAACCGCTCGTACGCTGATGATGGACTCCTCTTTTCCCCGTTCATGAGATCTGCTGGGCCCTCCGCATCCTGGTCCAAGCCCGACCGGTTTTCCAGTCCACATCAACGCCTCCAAGAGTTTCACATATTGGACGTCTCTCTCCTTGAACAGCCTACGCCAGCTTCGACGTGTGCTCCCTCTCTCTACCCTTAGCAAGGACGGTATCACGCTACTGGGCGCCCCCCTCGGCTCCGATGAATACATGCGCTCCTTAGCCAAGTCCCGAATGGACCTTGCGACAGCATGCTCTCAACCCTTCACAATCTCCCCTATCCGAACCGCCTTCCATTTACACCGACTCTGCGCCTCGGTCTGCAGAGTATAGCAGGCTTTCGGGCTCACCCCCACGATCGCATACCCGCTTGCTAGGAGTTCGACAAGTCCCAAATGGTGGCGTGCTCAAAGCTCAATTCGGTGCCCCTTACCACTCAGAGCATCCGTCAACTTCTCCTCCCCTTTCGCCTCGGCGGGCATGGCTTTACATCCCTCGCACTCACCTTGCATGCTTCATATGCGGCCAGCCTCATCGAGTCCGCACCCCTGCGACACCCCAAACGCCCTGTCGGGTTCTATATGCGAGGCGCACGCCCTGCAATGCGCTTCGTGGCCACTGCGCTCGAATCCGCCCTCCGGCCGGTACGTCTCCAACAGCAACTTCGAAACCCCGTTTCCTACTCTCTCGGACACTTGGAGCCCAAAGCCCTTGCAATGCGACCTGATAGGCCACACCATATCCTGTTTTCAGGCCATTCACATCCGGCGGCTTCCAAGCTCTGAGAAGAGGACATGTGGAAAGCACAACCCCGACCTTCCCGCCACTCCGACAGCTCAATACGACTTTGGGCCAGGCGTAATTCTCTCCTCAATCCATGCGCCTACGCTTGGCTCACCGCCCATCCCTGCAAAGCCACTCATGTCTCCCCGTAGGTCTGGTCTATCATTCTTCAACATCAGCTCTACTTCCCTGTGTTCGACTCTATAATTCCTCTTGAATTCACCATTGTCCAACCTACATGGACGCCCAAGGCGACTATGCTCCTGCACCTCGGGATACCATGCCACTACCCGACACCACTTCCTCCGGAACCTCGTAATAACCGACATGTTCCGCCCTGCCGGCTAGCTCACAGGCAGGAAGTCCCAGACCTTGTGCCGGGTACCGAACTTCCCCCGCCGACATCCTTGCTCAATGTGGACCGGAGCCTATCGAAACGCTCGATGATCGCCTACGATAACACCATTCGCAGCACCTTAGCCCAATCCTACCTAAAACAAGCTGTGTCGGCACCCTGGGGGCAACTGAATCGGCCTCTGTCGACAAGCTGAAGACCTTTGATCGCTCAGTGAGAACTGCTTTTAACCTTACCTCGAACGCGGCTTTCCCAACCGTGGTTTTCATTTCGTTCCGTCGCTTTCGACACCTCCACCGCGCCCTGCAAGTCATCCCCCGGGTGATTGAGACATTGGGAAATTGATACCCCGACGACTGTTGTGTGCGCCAGCGGCCGCCCTCGACCGCTTCGGCCAAAGGATTTCGGCGACCAAATGGTCTACGATTACAATATCGATACTCGCACGTACTCCCAATTTGGGCAGCGACACACTCCATCTATCACAGCTCACATGAAGACAATGCATAAGCATGAATGAAACTTTCTTCATTGATGCAGGTGTTATCTGCCAAATCCGACTATATTGTTAGAGAGCTAACCGGGTGGTCCACGTCGGCCACGTGTAACATTGACATTGCCTGCATTCTAAAACTCGTAGAGTAACGCCTGGTGACACGAGAAAGGTGACGGGTCTGTAGCTCAATTGTAGAGTGCTCCTTAGCATGGGAGAGGTACGGGGATCGAAGCCCCGCAGATCCATTTTTGTCGGCAGCTGTTGGCCGCGGACGATGAAGAGTGGAGTTACGTTGGCCCGATTGGCAGCTTTCGAGGCGAAGTTTTGGTTCCTTTCCAAATTATACCCGGCAGTCGGGTTTGCAGTGCATAGGTTCAAGAATTGGGCTTGACGGGCAGTTTTTCGCAACTACTGCATGTGCAATAGTACGAAAAGTAGTGCAGGTGAACGGAGGTTGCAGTGAGCGGTTGTTGTGTCGAGGTGCTCGCATTTGATCCGAGGGTGATGTGAATGT